>LOJH01010462.1:0-28282 GCA_001685095.1 Ellobius talpinus
TGCCAGAAGAGGGCACCAGATCTCATTATAGATGGCTGTGAGCCACCATGTGGCCACTGGGAATTGAACTCAGGACCTCTGGAAGAGCAGTCAGTGTTCTTAAGCTCTGAGCCATCTCTCCAGCCCAGAAAAAAGTCTTAAGTTCTTAAAACCTTTTAAGTGCCATATTCTGTAGGTCTTTGAAGTGTTTGAAGATTACCTATCTATTTGAAACATATCTCTGTATTCTAGAAAACCTAACTAGTATGACTATAAGTTTGACTACTATAGATGATTATTAATTTGTATTTCTTATCTACACATTACATTTTAAAATGAACTGTATGAATATAATACCTTAAACAAGAGTAGAAAACAAAATTGATCTTAAATTTATATCAATAAGCCAAAATCCATACCAATGTTAAATATTTTGAGATTAACAGTTTGTTTAATTAGATTTAATAATCTACCTTTTTATCATTTCTATGTCATATTTCCCTTTGCTCTTTAGAAAGAAATTGATTATGACCATTAACTATTTATAACCAACCCCCTTTAAATGAAAACAATCATTTATAAATAATATTTTGGGAAATTGAATGTAGTTTTCTATACTGCTTCCTGCTGATTGAGGGTGCTGGTAATCTTATGGGGATCCTGAGAAAATTTATAATTATAGTTAAATCTTGGCTGTAGTAGTCTATGAGGTTGCATAGTCTCAGCCAGTTTACCTTGAAGTTGTTTTAGATGTTGGATTACCTGGGCCTCTCAGGGAGACCTCTCAACGAGTCTTACTTGATCAAACCATGTTAGCTTGGAAGGAATCCATAGCTTTTCATCTGTGGAAACAAATTCAGAACCTCTCTTCCTAAGCAATATATCATTAGACTCAAATTTTGAAGTCAAAATACCTTTATGTTGTATAGTGGCATTTCACTTGTATTTTAATAAATAAAGCTTGCCTGAAGATCAGAAAGTAAAACAGCCCCACTGGTGTAAAACACCAGGCAGTGGTGACACACACCTTTAATCCCAGTAGCCATATTAGTTTGCCATAGAAACCGGGCAGTGCACACCTTTAATCCCAGCCCTAGAGAGGATTATAAAATGGGAGGAAGCAGCTCTCAGACACAATCTCATTCTGAGATTCCTGGAGGTAGGGTTGCTATTTTGCAACCTGGCCAGTGTGGCTGTTTTACTCTTTGAACTTCAGGCAAGTTTTATTTATTAAAATATAAATGAAACATCACTACAATGTTGGTTTAGCTTAGCAGACCCCACAATTAAATGTCTTTCTGTAGTTAGATCATTAAAAGTCAAAAAATTCAAAGAAAACACAATAGTATACATAATCCAGGCTCTCCATATATTTTCCATCTTTATGTGGCTTTTTAATGTTACCTTTACTGTATCCTTAAAGACTTTGTTTTATTTTTTAAAACTATTTTTTCTCTAACTGCCTATATCCATTTTTTTCTTTCTTAAGCCTACATACATTTTTAAACACACATACTATGACCTGTTTAGAGGTCTCTCTCTCTCCCTCTCTCTCTCTCTCTGTCTGAATCTATCTTTATTTTGTATCTGTAATCATTTTCTGACCAGGAGAGTTTTTAAAATGCTAAGTGGGCGTGGCTTGGACCAATGAGGTGTCTTTGGCTGTTGGCTCTACCCTATTCAGCTTTCCAACATGATGGAGGTATGTTCACCACCAGTTCTGGGAGCCATGCTCACCCACCCAACTCTGGGAAGCAGCAGGTCCATGCTGCCGCCAAACAGCTTGTAGCACACTGCCCATAAACCTTTTTTGTCCGTATGAGTAAATCTACCATGCAGCCATGCAGCGTGCTGCATGCCTTGGAGATGCCTCTGAGTACTGAGGCAGGAATCCACCATGCTGTGCTCGAACCCTTTTTTATGATTTTTTTAGGTCTTATGTGGAAACTTGAGAGTCCCTTGTTGGTATGCTAAATGTAGCTGAAGACTTTTCTCTGTCCCACCTGGTCCACTGGACCTGTTTCTGTCCTGCCTGCTGGCTTTCTCAGATCCTTATAAAATGATTATTTGGCAGCTTTATATTAATTATAATTGTTTGGCTGATGAATCGGGCTTCTTACTGGCTAGCTCTACATATAAATTAACCTATTTCTACTAATCTGTGTATCACCATGTGTCCCATGGATTACTGGCAATTTCTCTGGCATTTTACTCCTCGGGTGACTGCTGGTGTCTCCCTGACTCCACCTTCTTTCTCCCTGTTTCTCAGTTTGGATTTCCTATCTAGCTATATTCTGTCCTGCCATAGGCCAAAGTAGCTTCTTTATTGACCAATGGTAATAGAACATATTTACAGTATACAGAGGGGCATCCCACATTAGCTCCTAACTATTTTTAACATAATGTTAGAAGGTACATGGAGATACTCATAGCCCAATTCAACTAGATGTAAGTCTAATCTGTGAATGATAGGTAAACATGTTTGCTGTAGTGTATTTTACCCAAAGTACAGGTACCAAATAGCTTGATAAAGTTACTTAACTTACCAAACTTTCAGTTTCCTCATTTGTAAGGCAGAAAAAAAATAATAGTGCATATTTCAAAGCCCTAAAATAAAACACCAAAATAAAGAACCTCTTTTAAATTCCTTTTACTAAGTGCTCAATTATAAGTTAACTCTTACTATTTTTAGTATGACTGTATCTTCTCTTTGTGGTGGTCCAGTACTCTTGTAAAGAGTTGTCAACTGTCTGTATCAGTCACTTTTATCATTGCTGTGATCACACACACACAATAAGAAGCCACTTAAAGGAGGAACAGTTTATTCTGGCTCATATATAAGAGGATGCTATCTATTGTGGCAGGTGACTGACTCCATGGTGCAGGAGAATACGGCAGAAGGATTATGTGGTTACTGGTTTCTCTTACCTCAACAGACCTGGAAGCAAGACACAAAATAAGAAAGGGGATTGGGCTATATAGACCTCAAAGCCAAACCTCCAAACAGCCACCTTATTCAGCAAATTGCCTCCCACCAATGGTTACACAACCTAATAAAACAGGGCCACTAGCTTGCAACCAAATGTTTAAGCGCATGAACCTGTGGGATGTTTCATTTCCTGTCTTTGTACTCCAGTGGGCCTCTAGTTATTCTCCTGCCCCTGAACCTGTTTGTCTTGGCCCTGTTTAAGGTGGGAGGTTATATATCATGGGTTGTTTATTCCTACCATGTGTATATGAACACATACTGATGAACTGCTATAATTTCTACATTGTAGATCATGCAGACTACACATTACAGAACATACCCAAGCATAGGAATTGCAAAGAATACAATAAAGGGAAGTATATAAAGTCACATAATTTCTCTCAGTTCTGATGAATGTTTTTAAGCATGTTTATAGTGTAAATAGTCTGCTTTGGAGACTGCTCTGTAGTGATCATTGTGAACTATGATACTGTATGCCATCATCTAGACTGAAATTCCTTGTTGGATAAAATATGAGTTCTTCTTTTAATTCATGTCCCACCCCTCCCCAGTGTTTCCTATCTTAGTATTCTTTAGTGACTCTCATTTCCTACTTGCTAGTCTTTATTTTGGGTCTGCTTAACTAAACTGTCTCCTAAAATTCTTTTATTCAGACTTAAGTTTTCTCATTGTACCCATCCATTAGATGGTTTATCTTTATGCAATAGAATGTATCCTTACTTTTCCTGGAAAATACTAGACACTTTCCGTGAAAAAGGGGCAAATATCTGCCTTAGGTTTTTGTAGAATCTGAAAAAGGAAGAAACTATCCCACACTGAGATAATGTACCTGAATCCCTGGTTATGATATGGTTTGTCTATTTTAATTTATGGTCACCTTTTATTTTTCTTTTAAGATTTCCTTATTTTTATTCTATGTGAATGGGTGTTACTGCCTGTGTGTGTGTCTATGCACTATGTATGTGGTGCCTGAGGAAGCTAGAAGAGGGTGTCAGATATTTTGAAAATACAGTGATAGAAAATTTATAGGTGCCCTGTGGGTGCTGGGTCTGGAACCTGGGTCCTCTGCAAGAACAACAGATGTCCGTAACTGCTGAGCTGCCTCTTCAGGCTCTGACCTTTTATTTTACCTAACTGTATAATATTCTTTGGAAAAAGAATTTCCCTGAAGTTTCTTATTTAGAATAGTTTGAAGAAAGTCACTTTTTCATATGCAACATTGTATTTAATTGAAGAAGAATATACTATAAACCAGGTTGTGAGAGAAAATTATAGTGTTTTGAGACAGTTAAATCTCTTAAAGGAAAGCATTGCTCTACATAAACACTTTCCAACAGGGCTTGAACAGATGTTCGATTTTGCACTGAGTTGTGTTTTTTGAAGCAAGCTTTCCTAGTGTCAGAAGGCCTCTGTTATATGTGCATAGTTTCCTAATACGTACATAATTGAGTTCATCAACAAATGGCATAAAAACTGTTGGAGACTAACTGTCCTCAAATTATTGATGTTCATGAATCATTCAATTTGCTTCTAAAAGCCATGTTTATACATATATTCAAGATTATGGGGTGGTAAGTTGTTGCTATTCATATATTGACATATTTCTTACCAAATTGTTGGAAATAACAAGAATATTAATTGAATAGCACACCTGCTACTCATTAAAAACAAAACAAAAGCCAAAACCCGTATGATCCTTTGTTCCCACTTTAAGTTTATGAATAAACCATTCCAGTCTGGCACAGCGTTACTGACTCTCTCTGAACTCAGAGGCAATGTTTAGTGAGTGGAACATGTTCTGCGAGGATTTCCTTTTAGTAATTTAGAAGATAAAGAAAAGCACACTGCCCCTTGCAATGAATAGGAGCCTGAGGTGTTTGAAAGTTTCGGAAGTTTGCACTGAAGCTATGGTAATGCCTTGAGCAGAGAGGTCTTCATTATCTCAGCTCACAGAGCTCTTGGGAGGCGATGACATCATTGTGGCTTCTCTCACCTCAGAATCCAGGCAGGAGACACTTAGCGTCTTTGTCAGACATGTGTAGAAAAGAAGGCACAAAGAAAGAGCTTCCCGCAGAGTCGGGGGAGGCTTCACGACTCCTTCTTGGTTCTTTGTGAAAGCCCATGACTGGACTTGTAGAAGATTAACCCCCTTCACGTTTCTGCAAAAACATTAAATAGATGCAAAGCAGCTCTGCCACTTTCTTCCTCTCTGTGAGCTCAGTATTCTGGTGGGCAGTGAATTATTTTGAATTCCCTCAGAGAGGCCATGGCAGTCAATGGGAGCTGTGAATGAGGGCCCTCTGAAGGGCTTGGTTGTGGGTTTTCACCGTTCTTTATAGCATTATTCCTCTGAAAGAGTCCCCTCTAAGAGTGGGGTCAGCCTTGAGACCTTTATAGTACGTGAAGTAATCCATCCTTTAATCTCTTCCTTCCTGTGGGAAAATCAGCACAGATTAAAAAAAATGGGGGGTGAGCTCATATTTACACCCATACAGTCTGCTTGACCATTTATTTTCCTTTTTTTTTTGCTGTTCAATACATCATTGTGGTATACTTTCTAATTTGATTTCTTAATAAAGAAGAAACTCTGAAAAAAACTTAAAATTTTGTGCTGATACATTTGTCTAGTTTCTGAAGACTTTTCTCTGCCCTCTGGACGAGTATGTCATCAATCTAGCAATGTTACTTATCAAAGAATTAGTAGTTATCAGTTTATTATTTCAGTGTGGTATCTCCTATGCCATTTTCATTCCCTTTATCCTTATTTTATTTAGATATTCTGTATGTGCAATGATTATATGTTTTTATATATAGATCAAGATGCTATGTTGGAGGGCAGCAGGATTTATTTAATGACAAAATCAATACTGAGAAGACAATTGATAGCTTGATTTGGAGTTGCTCTAGTAATTAGGAGATGAGATGACGAGACAAAGCTTGTTTATCTGTTTGTTGACATTATTTTTCAAACAGGGTCTCCTATTGCAGCTGAGGCTGGTCTTGAACTCTCTTCCGTCCTCTTGCCTCTGTTCTGCTATATTACAGGTGTACGCTACCTTACCTGCCTGAGAAGACTTTTATTTACTTTTTAATGTATGGTTTTCAAAATCCACACTTGCATCCGCATGTCACACTTATTTAAAAAGCCTTTGAAGTGTCTTAGTCTAAGAAAAGTGGTTAACATCTCACTTCAGGTTCTTATGTGTTGTCAGTTTGGGACTGGCGTCTATAAAGATCCCCTCTCATAGCAGGTTCCAGGAGAGTTTCAAAATGAGTTCACGGCCAGGAAGTGGCAGTTCACCCCTTTAAGCCCAGTACTCAGGTGACAGAGACAGATCTCTGAGGCCAGCCTGGTCTACAAAGCAAATTCCAGGATAGCCAGGACTGTTACACTGAGAAACTGTCTTGAAAAAAACAAAACAGAAACAAAAACAAACAAACAAAGCCTTGCGTTCACAAAGGGGAAAAGGGAAGAAACAGCAACTAATGTTTTGCTGTCAAATATATGATTGACAGAAAGGTACATTTGACACACAATTTTTAGAAGGTATAGAGTACAAAGCCCTTTATAGTTCCTAGTTGTTAGAACTAAGAGTTAGCTGCTTCTGATTGTCTTTGAAACAGTATAGGGTATAAGATAGAAAGACAGACAGACAGAGACAGAGACAGAGAGAATTGAAGGAAGAAATACGGTACTCTTAGGAAAAGAGGCCAGTGAAAGAATCCGATTCCTTTATCACTATGACCTCCTTTCTGTTCTTTTCCCCGTTTAGAACTAAACTAGGAGAAAATAGATAGTATGCTTGCATCCTCCCCCATGCCTTACCACCTGATTTAGGGACAGGTAGACAAGGAAAATTATCAACGTACTGTGAAACCATGAATTTTTCGACAAAATAATGCTACCTACAGTGCTTTGAAGTCTCCTTACTTTGGATTAAGGGTGTATTTTTCTTTTAATATGTAAAGCATAGGAAGCAGTCTGTGTCCCTTCATTGAATCACTTGGGCCACCACAGGGAGAAAGGGGCAAGGAGACTTGCTATCATTTGTCAGGGTGCTGGGAAAAGGAGCCTGGGCTGAAGAAGCCTGCAGACTCAGCTGAAGCTGCCTGTCTCCCGAGGGACTTAGGAAATCTGAGCCTGGTAGTACAGATGCCTGGGTGCTGGTCTCCAGGAGTTCAGGAAAAGCAGTTTGGGTTCATTTACACTCAGCCCATAGCTGTGAGAACCCAGGGAACCTTTCTCTTTCATGCTTGTAGCCACTATGCAGATGGATATGTTAGGTCTGGGGATTTTTAGTTTCTTTTAGAGATGTGGCCTATGTACGTAGCTGAGGATGACCTTGAAGCTCTGATATTACAGATTCTAGGTCCCAAGTGCTGGGATGACAGGCATGTCCTACCACTGCTGTTAAATACTATGCTGGGAAGCTAACCCAGGGTTTCATGTGCCCTACCAGCTGAGCTACACTCCTTGCCCAGCTTGCAAACTTTTTGAAGCCTCTTTGTACTCATAACATTCTATATAGTATATTTTTAAAGTGGAGGCATGAAGGTACATTTTTTTGTATGTGTGTAAAAATAAGGTGTGAAGGGTTGGCCGTCATGTTTTAAAGGGATCTTTCAAGTCATGAAAACTAGAACTGAAATCATCTTGTTTTGCAACAGCACTTTATCTGAAACGGTTACTCGCTTTCTGTTTCAGTAAGGGCATCATGAGCCTCAGTTTCCCCTCAGCTGTGCACAGTTTGTTGCTTTGCTGGTCTTCTTTTGTATGAGGCCACTTGTTCATTTCCCAGCCACCCAGACTCTAGAAATAATCACACAGAAACTATATTATTTGAAACACTGCTTGACCAAATACTCTAGTGTATTTTTAGCAAACTCTTACATATAAAATTAACCCATTTCTATTATTTTACATTTTACCATGAGACTCATGGCTACTGGCAAGGTTCCAGCTGGTGGCTCACATCTTTCTTCTCTGGTGACTCCATGACTTCTCTCTGGCTCTGCCTTCTTTCTCCCAGCATTCAGTTTAGTTTTCTTCACCTAGCTCTAATCTGCCCTATCAGGCCAAGTCAGTTTTTTTATTCATTAACAGATAAAAGCAACACATAGACAGAAGGACATCCCACATCAGTCTTCTTTGTAGGTGCCAACACTATTTCCAATGGTGCAGCATAAGTCCCCCCTTCAAATTGCATCTGCAGAGCTCAGGTCCCTGCTTTAAACATCCGTCACCCTCTGACCTCCCTGTCTAGCCTCTTGTCCTGGTCCCAGGTGTGATCTGGAGCCATCCCAGCTGGCAATCTTTCATGTTGCTCACTGTCTAGACTGATGTTTCATTCTCTGGAAGTTCAGCTTTCCTTTAGTGCATGCTTCATGGAATGAAACGCTTTTTCCTCCTTTCGGCCTTCTCTTCCCTGATGCAAGGCTTCACTCTGGCGATCCTGCAGTAGGAAAGACAGTGCAAACACCTGAATATAAGCCACTTGACATCTTAGAAGGGAACGGTGTCATGGGAGAGGTTTACATTCAGTGATAGTCCCATGACTGAATGCAGTACCCTAGATGTCTGAAGAACAGATAAAGAGAAGCCACCATGGAAAGAATCTCCTGGCTTGGACTGTAGTCTCTGGTATCTGGTAGCACAATTTTCTAAGTCCGGTGGCTCCCCGGGGAGCTCATAGTGACACTTCATTGCCTAGGACATAAAAGGAACTTTAAACATCTAGCCAGAATTTCTTTATTAACCTCCTCCCCCACGTGTGTGTGAGGGGGAGGGAAGGAATAGGGAGAGGGAGTAATTGACCATGACTGTGGCCATGTTATGCTTGCTTGCATACCTATTGTATGAGCACATGTGCCATAGCCTGTGTGTGAAAGTCAGAGTCCGTCCGCCTTGGATATTGATCCTTATGTCCCATCTTGCTTGAGAAAGGGTCCCTTGCTCAGATGCCGGGCGAGCCTGCCTGTGAGCTGGGACTTCTCCCGTCTCCACCCTCCACGTCACCATGGATACTCTGGGTTTACAGATGTCCACTGAAGTACTGGTCTTTACCCTTCTGAGGATGTAAATTTAACATCTTCACATATACACTGATTGTTTTTTTCACTATGAACTAAAGTTATGGAAAAGAAGCCACATGGCACATTGAACTTTGGGCAAAGTTGAGTAGTTGACTATAATTTCAGCAATTGTGGAAAAGATTGAAATGTTCCAAGTCCAAAGCCTGATTGCAAGGTATCCTGGGCTGTCTTCCTCCCTTCCCCTTGAGTAGTCACTAGGTCTTCACCTCCATGTGTGGCCTAACCTCTTTGCAGCTATTGGGTAAGTCTTTTTGGAATGGATACTTTCCACCGTCACAGAAGTAAGAATGTTGTTGGATAGCATCTGAGGCTATAGCAGAGATTTCCACACTTGTGATGCCTGAAACCATACATTTGGAAAGCATGTGGATTTGTGCCTTTTCTTTCTCAGTGGGCTGAGATGCTGTGCACAGGCCTGACAGCCTCAGTTCAGTCCCTGAATCCCAGAAGGTGGCAGGAAAGAACCAGCAGCCAAAAGATGCCCTCTGATGTCCATAGACAGACCCATGGCATGTGTGCACCTGCAAACACAGGCGCATGCACACACACACATACCAAAATAAAGTAAATAAGCAAACCAACAAAATCTAAACACACACACACATATAAACATATATAAGCATTATGTATATATGCATATATACATATAACTATATGTACATATAAGCATTGTGAAAATGCAACAATATCAGAACATAGAATTTGGAGTGACCTAAATTGGTGTTCCTAAGCCATGAACACTCACATTTGACTCCCTCATGAGCTACCTATGACCCACTTTGAGGTGAGGGATATGCTTTTTGTTTTGTCAGTGTTGGTTTTACAATGTCATTACCCACTAAGCCATGTCCCAGGTTCTTTTTTTTTTCTAATAGCTGAGGAAAAGGGGTCATCATTGTGAAGTTAAGGAGATAGTAGTGGCAAGTTTAAGAAGATTAAAAAACCCAACTATTTTAATAGATTTACAGTATCTCCTAGGCAGGTGTTTTTGGGCAGCCGGTGTGGGAGAAGCTCCCTCGAAGCCTACTCTCCATCCACAATGGAAGTATCCCCCTCACTCTGCATGACAGCATCTGCTTTGCCAGCACATCATCAGAAGAGAAAATGGAATTTATAGGCAACATTATGTTCTCCTGAAGTATGCACCAATTGGACATAAAACCCACAAAATAATTAAAGTTCAAAATGCAAAGTTTGGATATAGTCTGCCTGAGTGAATCTGTGTTCCACCTGAGTCAGCTTATATAAACCTTCGGTGCTCTGTTTCCATCTGTTTTTTTCCTTCTGTTTTTCTTTTTCTTTTTTGTTAGTATTGATGAGTGAACCCAGGGACTCACAGGTGTACCGCAAGGCCCTGTAGCACTGAGACACACCCTTGGCCCTCCAAATTAAGTGAGGGAGAACAGTCTTTCTCACTGGGGTATTAGAATCAAATGCGATGAAATATTTAGACTAGCATTCATGTTACTACCACCATTGGCGCAAATAAATATACTTACCAGCATTTTAAATAGCAGAAGCTATTTAGATTCCAGAGAACTTTAAAAGTTGGTTAGTATAGTTAATTAATTAGGATATTTGTGAAGACCTCTGCTGAATCCTTTGCAGCCGGGACTTGACCTGACTAGGGCTGGGAATGAAATATGAGAGGATAAACATACAGATACATCTGTAGAAAAGCTAAGGTCTATTGGGCCATGCATACTCTATGATAGAGTGACACCATCTGCTACACAACCGGGAACTTGAGTGTGTTTATTTTGTACAGCACAGAGGGAGGGGTTGGCTAGTCACTCCAGGAGGTCTCTCTATCTGAGCAGTCTTCCGGTGTAACATCCGGAAGGAGGAAGCTGCAGTCGCTAGTTTTCGCACACACTATTTAATCATCCATAAACAATTGTACATGTGTTCACTGTTAGCTGTCACACTCAGACTATAGGAAAGCTTCTTGCCATCTTTCTGAGTCTCACTCTGGTGGAAATCTTTGCCACGTTCTCCCAACAGAGGGAAAAACCTTGAAGCTGGTTATCTGCGGGCTTTTTATAGCATTTATGATGGAAACTGGACCGAAACTGAGTCAGTTTCTATTGAGAGTAGTTAGTTCTCTGGCCATATCGTGACCCAGGCCAGTGCAGGGGAGCACACTCTGCCTTTTAGGCTCCCCTAGAGAGGTGGTCACGCGCTTCTCATACGATACTCAGCCAAATGGAGGGTCGTGCATTGAAGCCCTCTCTATCCATCTCTAACTTCTTTTAGCTGCTGAACTTGGCTTATGTGTTTGTCACTCACCCTGACTGGCATTGCTAGTCACCCACCTTGTAGGTGTTGCTGGCTCTGACCTTGGCAGGTGTCTTGCCGGCTGTTAAGCTGTGCTCTCCTTGTTATGACATTTATTGATTATGGGCTTGTGGTTTTATCAAGAGCTCCCCCCCCCCAAGTCCATACACATACTCCCTTAGAGAGCTAACCTCTGCCTCATAAGATTCTTACCTAAACCTCAAACTAATACTATGTAGTTGTGGTAATTCTAAATAACTTCTAGTACTTTCTACTTCTTTAGACATCGACTTCATTGTTCTTGTGAAGGCAGGATTAGTCTAGACCAATTTTTTGTTGGCTCTGTTTTGTGAAACACCCTGAAAAGTATGAACATTAAAGAAGTTTGCACTCTATCCTGTTCTTCTTCATTCCTTCCCTTCCCATCCCCCTCCACGTCTGCCCTTCCGCGTCTCATTTTCCATCACACACATAAACCCTCAGGTGCAGTTACAAAGCCTTTCTCTTCTCTTTCTCCTCTACCCGTTTCTCAGAGGCAAAGTCTCTTCTTAAACTTGGGGCTCATGACTTAGCTCCACTGGAATCCGGTGAGCCTCAATGCTCACCCTGTTGCTGCTACTCGAGCTAGGGTCGCAAGCGTGTGGGGAATGCTGGATGGTATATGCTGGGATTTGAACTATGACAATTATGATTATGGAGCATGGGCTATTAACTACAGGGCCATCTTTCCAGCCCCTCTTTCAGGATTGAATGTCAGACCTTTGATGAGGAGACCTCAAGATTAGGGCTATGGTGCCTGTGGGTTTCACAACTGGGCAAGTCCTCCTTGTTTACCTGACGTGACACCACCCCAAACACACAAGTGGGATAACCTGGTGGAGCCTTGGCTCTGGCCCTGCATGACGGAGGAAGGCTTGACCACCGGTGGGGGGGTACCAGCTGTCACCTGGCACGATCAGTAGGTTGAGGGGCCACTGTGGGTATGGGTAGTTCTGACATGGCAAACAAGCCGGAGTTTGCCATTTCAGCATCTGGTGGGGAAAAAAAATCCTGTTTTTATCCCTATGCTAACGAACAGGTTTTCTTATTCTCATTACAGGGAGGTCAGCCTTTCAAGGACCCGGATCTTATTTTTATTTGTGAGACAATATTGTCTGTGACCCAGGCTGGCTTCAAACTTGCTTCCCTTGAATTCCTGACCTCCCTTCTTCCACCTTACAAGTGGTGGGATTACAGACTGTGCCACCACACCTAGCTCCAATAATTCTGATTTTCATCCAGAGTTTCTGTGGTCAAGTCACCTCACTGCTCAGGCCTTGGTAACAGAGAAAGCTTCCTCCCTTCTACAACTTCACAGGTTCCCTCTCCAGACCTGCTGTCTGACCTGGAAGCAGACAGCTCATCTCACAGTGCAAGGCCCATTTCCAGGTCTTCCTTTATTTCTGGTACTGACTGATTCTAATTTATTGTAGATAAGAGGATGCTGGTTGTTGGTCCTTTATACTTTATCTCTTTCCCTCCCTTCCTCCATTCCTCTCTCTTCTTCCCTCCCTCCTTTTACTGATCTGCTCATACCCAGAACTCTCTCTGGTGTTGTTCAAGAGACTAAAGCTGAATTAGTCATCCATGAGCCATGAAACAGATTTAGAAGAGCTTGAAAAACAAAATGATAGAAACAATACAGTTTTTCCCGCTTAATGCATCACTTCTTTCCAGAAACATTTATA
The DNA here is from genome assembly GCA_001685095.1 of Ellobius talpinus. Classification (NCBI taxonomy): domain Eukaryota; kingdom Metazoa; phylum Chordata; class Mammalia; order Rodentia; family Cricetidae; genus Ellobius; species Ellobius talpinus. Next base: position 13,066 of record LOJH01010462.1, read on the forward strand.
AAGTCACACAGAAGAGCGTCACATGTAGGAGCATGTTGTTAGTTCCCATAACATACAATGCTTCTAGAAGAAAACCAAACATCTTACATGGTCTAGCACATAGGAATGGACAAAATTTCCTAGGTGTTTTCATTGCGAATGAACCTCCTCTATCTTTCTGTCCACCCACCCCTTTCTTACTCCTCCTTTTCCTCCTTTATTGCTTTCATTTAAAACACAATTCGGAGTTGCCTGTTTACCAGTTTCCCATGAGATCATCTGATCAGAAGAAAGAGTTACTTAGAGTCTTGTCCGTAAGTGCTACTCGAACAGTGACTTGCCTGCATGCCTTGTGCATCAGCTCTGTTTGTTTCTGGTATAGGAGCACAAGGAATAGGTTTGGATGGATTAGAGCTTTAACTTCTACTGCTGAAATACCAAATACTTCCCAGAGTGTGCATGATAGTATACTTTTTTCAGTTAGAGGAACTGCCTGCTTATTCAGTAGTGAACGCTGTTTTCAGTTATTTTCTCTCTCCCTGACAAGGAAGACAGACATTGGTTACTATTCATCATGTGGCAATTACGCAGATTTATGTTTTTGTACTTTGATGTTAGAAAATGACTTCTCTTATGTCTGATGTTGCCAAATAGCATTCCTTAGGAACTTGCAAAACACCCACCTTCTTCATCTTTTGTTAATTATATACTGTAAGACAGAAAGAAGTAGCATTTTAAAGTTCATGTCTTTTAATCAGCTAGGAAGTTACTGACCCTTTGTGTTTAGACCAACACCATTTATGTTTCCCTGGGCAAGGACTCATATTGATGTGAATGGAGAATTCTGATAATACAGCATTTTATAGCAAGTTTGCCCTGAATTACACGTGTTTTTCTTGCTAATTTGCCTTCTCTGTACACACAGAGTGACATGAGACTTGTTTGTGATAATCCCAGTGTTTATCAAAGCCACAGCCTGTAGGTGGTGTGGCACCTGATGAAGGAAGTAAGTCCAGGATGCAAGGCAAAATTCTAATTAGTAATTAGTAACATCAGCTACCCTTGTATATTAGGGCTTTCCTTTGCCAAAGCTTTTAACAGCTAGAGATCAGTAGCTCTTGTGGATTGGGGATATAATTTTTTTCCGTAAAGACTGGGAAACAGAATTTTCCTGTTTTTTCTTTTAACAATTAAAAAAAATTTAAAAAACCCAACCAACCAAGTTAAACACTAATGATAGGTTAGAGATAAGAATGTTAAAAAGATTAGCATTAAGGTAGACATATAATGTCATATATATAAATATCAAATAAAATAGAGGTAAAGAAAGCCAGTCATTTTTAAATTCCTTAATTAAAATTCATAATTTAAAAAGATCCATTTGTTTATGTATGTGTATGGGCATATTTATTTATTTATTTTTACATGTGTCTCTCTGTGTACTGTGTGCATGCCTGTTGCCCTTGGGGGCCAGAAAAGGGCATGGGATCCCCTGGAACTGGAGTTTCAAATCATTGTGAACTTCCCCTTGGGTGCTGGGAACGGAGCCCAGGACCTTTACAAGAACAGCTTGCTTTTAACTGCTAACTTATCTCTTCAGCCTTCATTTTAAAAAATTAATAAATGAAAATAAAATGTAAAAATACAACCAAAATCCCTTGAAAAGTAAGGAGCTGATTTCTATAAAGCCTTTATTTTTGGAAATTAACTCCATGCTGGAATTTTAGTCTAAACTTGCTTTTAAATAGAAAGCTCAGCAGGGAAGATCTCCCTAAAGACTCATTAATCCACTATAGTGAACACCTATTTTCTGCTGCTCTTGAAAATATGGGTTATGGAGACCTTGTTTTGCCTTCAGTGGCTCAGTACATTGGCAGGGCAAGTTCTTATGCCAAACTGCCTGCAGGCACCAACCACCAGGGCTGCTGCATGAAAACATTGTCATGGCGCCATTGATGTTCTTCCATTGCTTTCTTCTCTATCATACTCTCTCTCTGAGCCCCTTCCTTTCTGATCCTTTCTCGCTTGCCTTCTTCCTCTTCCTCTTGCTTCTTCCAAGTCATATTTTAGTTATGCCATTTCCAAACTGAAGGCATTTGAAGGAAATTGAATGCTGTCCTGCCTTCCCTTGCACTAATCATAGAATTAATAATTTGAAGAGCATAGAAGAAGCTTGCAATCCTCACAAGCTTTCTGTTACTTGCTTTGTCTTTGCAATATGTTAATGCTTTTTATGATTGGCATTTTAGCTCTAGGATTGTTAGAGTGCTACAGATGGCTGGAATGTGCTTTAAAAACAATAATGTAAATATATAAACACATGCCCACCCAGATGTATCCATACACATACACAAAAAATAAATTTAGATGGAAAAATAATTCTGGGGAAAAAATGAAACATGACTTTGATTACTGAATTTAGGAAATAATTCAGTTGATAAATGTTGCATCTTTGGGAGATTACCAAGGGTAATATATATTGGTAATGCAGACTTTTTGGGAGGAGGAGGCAATAGCAGCATGGAAATTTATTGGCTTGATAGTATACCTTCCTAGTCAGTGTGTAGCCATCTTGATGCTGGCTAGAAATCAGAAATGGTACATCAAAAACATGAATCCCATGGAAACAGACAATGAATACAAAGGCATGTTTGTTCTATCTGTTGGGTGCTCGAATTCTTAACGAGTTGTTTCTTTTTAAGTACGTGAAAATTGCCTTACTAAATGAGGTTTAAGTATAGGCAAAGTAAAATGACAGATTTTCTGGGGTTGTTTGTCTTCATGATAAACTTCAAATGCCTCATTTTTTAAAATGTTGTAATTAAACATATTATAATTATAAAGTTTCCAAATGTAATTGGTTTTCTTGTGAAGACTTTATCCAATACTTCCTGGCCACGGAGATGCTCACTTTTCTGTCATGTGCCTTCTTTGCTTACGCTCTCTCTATCCATATTTTTTACCTTAAACCTCTGTGTGTCTTTGCATGCAGTTTGACCTGAAGTTTTTAGAGCCATTTTATTTATTTATTTTTATTTGTTTGCAAAAGTAGCCAGGTAATTTTATTCAAAGCCAAGCCTTAGTATAAGTTAAAATATGCTTTTGAAATTTGTTTTTATTTTTGAAATTGAAATTAATTGCATAATTTCTCCCTTCCCTTTCTTTCCCCCAAGTCTTGCCATGCATCCCCCCCTACTCTTTTTCAAATTTATGGCCACTGTTTCTTTAATACAGACACACACACACACAGACACACACACATGTATATGTCTCTCACATGTGTGTGAATATATATATATGTGTGTATGTATGTATATATCCTGCTCAGTCCATATACTATTACTTGAATGTCTATGTTTTCAGGGTTGTAAGCATTTAGAAAATTCCCTATTAAGTGGGGGATGTTCTAGTAGCTTCCATTAATTCTTTTCTCCCACAATATCTCTTAAGTCACCATCAGGAAAAGTTTAGGAGTTGGACAATTCATATAACTTTTTGCATTCTGAATACATTTGAGTTAGAATTATATTCATAACCCTTGACTGGTAAAAAGATTAAAAGTCCTCACATATTATTTCTGTATTGTTTCAAAATTCTATGGTTTTTATTTTCATCCTCCTTGGTACAGAATACATGTGAAAACCTAAGACGGGACATTCAGCAGAGGAAGTGGTATCAGGCAGGGGAAATTAATGGTTATCCATTAAATGACCCAAGCAGGTAATGGTGGTGTTTCTAGTAATAATAATAAAGTAATATAATTATATTTATAACTGATTTATTATGGTCATTAATTCATTTGATATTTTCAAGATTTTTTGCTATAATTATCATCATTTTATATGTGAAAATTGAGCTGGATATATAATAGATTTTCCTAAATTCCAGAATAAATAATTCTGTATATAGACAGAATAAATAATACTGTATATAGAAATAGTATATAAAGACTTGTATCTAATGTTTATGTTCAGAAATTAATTGCTCTTTTCACTATTATAACCCTGAGCTCTGTGATTGACTTGACCTCATTTTTTCTAAACTCATGAATGATGAGACTTTGATGGCTATAAGAGGCTTTGATGACTGATTCCAAGGGACAGATCTGGTCTATGACATTTAAAACACATCTTCATTTACCTAGGTTTTTTTTTTGATCAAAGAGAACTTCTGTGCTTGAAAGTCTACTGTCTATAGGAGATGGAACCAGGTCATTCCAGGCTCAGGTACTGGCTACACCTTGCTTTTATGGCCTCTGGGGAAGGGTTTTATTTAAAAACACTGAATATTCATGGTGCACAGTTTTATGAAATTTAACATAATAATAAGGAGTCTAAAGTGCTACCAAATATGTCATCCTTTGTTTGCATGCCGTGCATAACCAGTAAATGTTATGGGATACAGGAGAGACTATCTTGAGTGAGTTTGAACTAAGTAAGAGCCTCAATGAATATTGCTAACTAAGAGATGTGCTTCTGTTAGCATGGAAGAATGCAAGCAGCCATGTTGCCAACTGCTTGTGGAGACTTTGTGGCAAGGAACCCCAGGATGCAGTAGCCGAGGGCCCTTGTCTGACAACTGTCCAGGAAATTGAGGCCTGAATCTCATACGGCCGTAGGGGATGAATTCTATCAGCAACTGCAGATTTGAAAGAGGAGCACAAGTTTGAGAACTTATTACAACTCTGAGAACTTTGGAAAAGTAATAATAGCAAATAGTTGACCTCTGTCAGATTCTGACCTTCAGAACTATAAATGAGCAAATCAGAGTTCCTATAAAATAAAGCCCCTAACTTGTGATTTTCAGCAGATGGCTAAGACAGGCACCCTCATGCTTCTTGGTATAAATCTTCTGCAAATAGAATTTCAAGTCAAGGGCATGTTGATGTCTGTGATCCGTGCTGCAAGCTAAAACCATGTGGAAATCCATAATCCATGCTGCTGCCTGCTCCTATGGGCAAAGAAACTTCTTTTGCAGTGCTATCGATGACTGCAGACTCATAATCGAAACATTGGAGGCTTCTTTGATTACCCCCCTAAGAAACAGTCCAGATAGGAAGCAATTGAAGAGAGTCCTTACACATTGTGAGACAGATGCTCTTCACAGTTCATGGCTTCTGGTTGGGATTAGGAGAGAACTTGGTTTTCACCATGAAACATATATAGACAATCCAAATTGGACTTGGTGGGTTTTGGTGGGGAGAGGCTCAGTGGTGGGCCAGTGGACCTAGGAGGAATGGGAATCAAGTGTGCATTTCTTGAAGTTCCCAAATAATTAATAAAAATATTAGGTTGAGGGGGAAAAAAGTCTTTCAAGTCAGGAGGATGATGGATTGATTGGAAGCATCCTTCTCAGTTGTATGAATGGAAGCAATTACATTTTTTCTGTTCACTGCACAGTAAAACCTGCTGCCTCTGTAGAACCTTAGGGTTACTACTTGACACCACCAAGAATTTGAAATGGAAGTCTGCTAATAAGAATTGAGAATAACATAAAAATAGTTAGTGGGACAGTAGATAATGTGCTAAACTTTGCTCATTATATGACTGAAAAGACTTTTAAGAAAAGGACCAGCCTGTTGCGAAGGAACCAAGCAAACAGCTCCTCTTAAGCCGGCTTGGATCAGAAGCTAAGACCATACTAGACGATAAAAATATGATACATTCTTACCTTATTTGAGAAAAGAGGATGAATTTGCTTAAAGATCCAAACAAGAAAGAGTTGAGGGAGGAAATGAGGGTTGGATGAAATAAAATGTGCAAAATACAGAGGGTCCTGCAAGACTTCAAGAAAGTACCTGAATTCATCAGATTTTTGCTACAGAATCTTCCTCAAATGTCAAGCATATAGTGAACTCTGTGTTCCAGCCAGCAGAGATATAATGGAGACATTTGGAAGAACTAGAGAGTAAGGGAGCTAGGAAGAAGTCCCCCGCTTCCAGGAGTTGGCTGAAATCATGAAGTAGGCTCTGGGCACCAGTTTTCTTGGGTTGGAGAGGCAGTGTTCAAAGGACAGATAGGAACAGTTGTTTTTGCTATGTGCTAGACACAATGATAAGCTCCTTTCTTGTGGAACTCTATTTCCTCCTGGGAATAGAGCCTATCTATTCTCTGTAATCCCAAACACAGGCTGTAGCACCTAGTGCATTAGATCATTTCTTAAATTTATTTACCTAGTAACATAGTACTCTGTGTCTATGATATGCTGGTTCATAAAAACTTGGTTTCAGCTTTTATAGATCTTACAACTAGAGACTAATAATTGAATAAAGGAATGATAGATATAAAATAGACTAGTAATATGCTTACTTTACTAATAAAATTCTAGCAATATTAAATTATTTAGGAAATAGGTGGCCTGGGGTTAGTTTCTATCAATTTAATACAAGCGAGCTTCTCCTGAGGAGAGAGTCGCCTCAGATGAGGAATTGCCTCAATCAGATTGGCCTGGGGCATGCCTTTGAGGCATTTTCCTTATTAATAATGGATTGCGAGGGGGCTGCCCACTGTGGATGGTGCCACCCTGGGTGGGTGGTATGGGTTGTATAAAAAATCAGGTTGAGCAAGCCATTGAGAGCAAGCCAAGAGTAAGCAGTGTTCCTCATGGGCTCTTTCTGCTTCAGTTCCTGTCTTGAGTGTCTGTCCTGAGCCCCCTTAAGGATGCACTGTGACCCGGAAGTTGAAGTAAACTCTTTCTTCCTACAAGTCATTTCTTTTTTTTGGTCAGCGTTTTGTCAGAGCAAGAATAAAACCAACTAGAACAATTGGAGAGCCAGTTCTGGTATTTATTCCTTTTGTCTAACTCTCAATACTTTGCAACTATCCAGTGTTTCCCTCTTCCTTCCATCAATGTAAATGAAGTGTTGGGCATAGGGGATTGTGTGCATGTGTTCCAACTTGAACTTGTGTATACAAGCCAAGCCCTCAGCTAGTGAATCATAATTTCCTGCCATCATTACTGTTTATCTCCTTCTCTTTAACCCAAGAACTTAAATGAGAAATCCTGGTCATAAAATCTATAATTGTAAGCATGCTTGTGTCTTAGTCATGGTTATATTGCTGTGAAGAGACATTGTAACCAAGGCAACTCTTATAGAAGAAAGCATTTAATCATAGGGGCTTGCTAACTGTTTGAGATATTTGGTCCATTATCATCTTGGCAGAAAGCATGGCAGCAGGCATGGTGCTGGAGAAATAGTTGAGAGCTACATCCTGAAATCAGTGCTCCTATACACACAAGGAGCAAAGCACACATTCTCTTTTCACATAAGGACAGTGAGGCGGATTTGTGAGGAGTGAGCCCTCAGTAGTCAAAGCCTGCTGGAACCTGGGTCATGTACTATGTGGCCTTCAATAGTATGAGTAAGACATTTTTATATTTTATAAGTTTCTCAGCACCTGGCATTTTATATAACAGCCCAACCAGTCCGTTTCTGACACCTGACTTCTGGGACAGTGCACATGTGCTCACACAAATCATAGTCGGTATGTTGACTTCTGGCACTCTACCATGTGCTCACATACATCATCAGTAATACATTGACTTCCAGTACTCTACACATGTGCTGACACACATCATAGCTGATATGTTGGCTTCTGAGACTGTGAACATGTGCTCACACACATCGTAGCTGATATGTTTGACTTCTGGTACTGTATACATGTTCTTGCACACATCGTAGCTGATACGTCGACTTCTGGGACAGTGCACATGTGCTCACATACATCATGCTTGATATGTTGACTTGTAGGAATGTGCACATGTGCTCATATACATCGTAGCTGATATGTTGGGACCTGGGGACTAGAAACTCATGTTAAGATTGCCAGGTGGTCTTCTTTAGTGTTTGTCTTAACTGTTTCTTTTCTGTGTTGTCTCTCTGTTTTAGGATGTATCTTGTCCCCTTTGTCCCCATATACACTGGTGTTTTTCTTATCACCTGTATTTTATTATATAAACTTAAGCCACATAGTGCTGTAATCATAATTCTGGGTCCCCTTTCCTTTCTAGAGGCATGAAATTTGGGTGATGATTTTTCTTCTCTAAAGGGAAATAATTCTTGCACTACAGTAAAGTTTTAATCTCCAGTCCTTTCCCTTGCCTAATGATCTGATAACCCTGCAGTATGAAGAAACTCTCCTTTGTGGACACAAAACTTTACCCTGATTTTCATGTCCCTGTCTAGAGTGCTCACTGTTTGATGTCTATTATTTAGATGCTGGGTGAACACCCCTTCCTTGGAAACCTTTCCTGACCCAGCAAACTAGGTCAGGCCAACCATCTTGTACTCTCAGGATAGCACGGGCTTTCCTTGCCCAGTAGCCTTCACAGTTTATAATATATCAGTGTAGTTACTCAGGCTCTGCCTTTTCCATTAAGATCGAAGCTGTTGAAAGGCCAGGAGCCTCTCTGTTTTACTCATCATGTGCTTTCTTAAATCTGATAGGGTGCTAGGCACATAGTAGGCACTCAGGAACTATTTGTTAAACCGAATGGACTCTACGCCCCAGAAATGCTTTAGCCACCTGTGCCCATTCCTTGTGGTAGAGTCAGATGTATCAAGCAAATTTGCTGCCTCCCAGGGATGAAGTTGAGTCTATACTTAGGAATGCCAGAGGCCAGTTTACTGAGTCATAGTTGAGAGGAAGGGAGGCAGTGCCTTGCAAAAAATCTCAAGGGTGAGATAATTTAGAAATAGTGCATAGAAAATGGTAATAAAATGGGTAGCCAGGGCATGGGGATAAAGAAGAAACAGAGGGAAGAAACATTTTAGGGCCAATAGTTCAGCACTAACCCCAAGAAAGACCAATTGTCACTTTCTGTGGTCACTGGTGAGATATGAGAGGCGTTTCTGAGAGGGATCATGAAAAGTCCAAACCAGAAATCTTGGGTGTGGCCGCTGTGGTGCTGTAGAAATGCCTTCCTTCGTCTGAGGTGTAATTGCTTATGTCAGAGGCAAGAAGACTGAGGTAATTCTCATTGCTAGAGTTCAAGGTGTTGGGAGTGCTTGCTCCTTTGCTATCCATTTCTGTTGTCATTTTTTCAATGTCATAGTAACAAGTTCCACAGTTAAAAATAAATTCCTTTCACAGCATTTTAAACCAAGGAACTATGCACAAATATAATCAGTCACCTCATTCCCTTGAAATATATAACTGAAATAGCAATAAATAATCCACCAGTGTGGACAGGATGGAAGAAACAGAAGTGGAAGAAAATATAGCATAAGGAAAAATATAAAAATCTATTTTTGGAAGGGTTTATTTTCATATTGCCTGGTTAATAATTAGTGACATCTTTTACTTTCTTCTATTTATAACATCTTCTTCCTTTTGCCATATAAAACTGTTCAATTTTTAAATAATTCACATGTGTAATAATTCTGCTGCAGTCTTGAATGAGATAATCCCTTGTGATTGGTTTTCTTTGCTTCTGATTTAGCCGCTTAATTCTAAAAATGACTCTTGGCTTGCATGATTCCAAACATAGCAAGAAGATAATAATAGGGGATCCTGTAACAGCAGAAATGGTGATCAATTTCCAAACATGCAGTACAGCACATAAATTGGCACTTGGGTATTTAATTAAATAAAAATATGTTTTTAATGTTAAAATGAAAAACATTATAGAACAACTTAGAAAGTGCATACTTTTCCTTTATACTGCTGAAGCAGCCACAAGCTTCAAAAATTTTTTTGGCTTTTTGAGACAAGTTCTTGAGACCTATCTTGCCTGGAAATTACACTATAGATCAAGTTGGGTTCAGCTTTTAGCCAGTCTCCTGCCTCTGCCTCCCAAGTATTGGTGTGATGTATGTAACCAGGTTTCTGACAAAGGTTTGACAACTTTGCTTTTAGATTCTCTGCTGCACACACTCTCTGGGTTGTATCTTTATCTTAACACGTTTTATTGGACAGATAGTCAGCAGTCTACACAAATTCCTCACATGGCCTCATGTTTTTCTAGAGTGCCTCCTCCCTTGTCAAGACTTACAACATCATTCATGGCCCTCATATTTCCTTTACCTCTGTTGTAACCCTAAGCGCAGTAAGATAGTTTGGGATGCTTCTGGGTATTAGACAAGCTGAGTCATATCATGCAGATTTTGCCCCTTTGAAATTATCTTTATGAAATTCACAGTTGTGTAGGGTTCATTTATCCTATTTTCAACTCTTTCATTCAGTGTGTGGATATGCCACGTTTCCAGATCTACTTTCTTGTCAAAAACTGGGATGTTTCCATGTTAGCTATTATTAATGGGGTTGCTATGAACAGTTTGGCTTTCCTGTTGGTGCACATGCATTTTTGCTGAATCGATGAATGAAAATCCGTGTCAGACAAGAGCGTCCAGCAGCTAATGGCTTCAGAGAAAGGGTAAGTTAGCCTCTCCAGGGGTTAAGCCCCCTAATTGATTGTCCAATACAAAAAGCCCATCACTGAAGCCATAGACACACAAACAACAAAAATGGACTCAGCAGGTTGCATTTTGTACATTTATGCACATATAAAGAGATACATATGTAACAATAATAGTCACAGTAAAAGAGTCCACTAATGTAAAAGTAAGGGGACACATTGAAGGAGTTGGAGGGAAGGGGACTTGGGAGGGGCTGGAGGGAAGAAAGTGAAGTGGCAAAGTGATGTAATTATATTGTAATTAAATATATAAGAAATAATCTGTGACTGAATTGAGCTTGAAGCAATGCTTTCAATGTCCAGGGTAGCTTTCCCCAGATATTCTATTGCTAAAGTGTCTCCTGAAACTTACTGATACTTTATCTATTGATGCTATTACCCAGTTAGGGATTGTATAGGGGATACTATGGTTTAGTTAGTATTTCTTCAATGATATTGAAGTTGAGCATCTTATATATTGGCTATTTGTGTAATGATTTCAGTGAATTGCCTATTTGAGTCTTTCACTCAGCTTCCCATTGGAATGACTATTTTTGTTGCTGAATTGCAGAACAAGAATTCTTCATCTGTTGACAGAGGCCACTAGTTTGTTTCCTGACTGCCCTGACTCAAAATAATCACGTAAAAATCTGTATTAATTGCAATACTTAAGCTGTTTGGTCAATAGCTTAAGCATATTTCTGGCTAACTCTTATATCTTAAATTAACCCATTTCTGTTAATCTGTGTATTGCCTTATGACTGTGGCTTACCGGCAAGGTTCGGGGTGTGTCTGTCTCTTGCAGGTGGCTATATGGCTTCTCCCTCACTCTGCGCTTTCTCTCTCTCCCTCTCTCCCTCCCTCTCTCTCTCTCTCCCTCTCTCCCTCCCTCCCTCCCTCCCACTGGCCAAAACTGCTTTATACATTAATCAATAAAAGCAAAATATAAGACAGAAGGACTTCCCACACCATTAATCCACAAATGAGCACTTTTTCAGGTATCTGTATTCAAATATAATTTTTCACATGGTATCTTCCATTTAGTTTTGTCAATGCCTCTAGGTAAACAGGTATTATAAAAGGAAATTATCTGATTCTTTTTACAGTTATACTTTTCATGGCCTTTTAAAATATGTGCCTATCTTAACTCATAAAGATAGCCCATGTTTTCATTAAAATGTGTTTCTTCCATGTTTAGACTTATAAATGATCTATTGATTTTTGATTTTGATGTGAGATATTCAATTGATCCATAATCTTTTACTGAAAGCAAATTCTTTTGCTATTTCATGGTAGTGTCACCTTGCCTGTGATGGGGCCATCTACATGTGTCTCCCTTCAGGGCTCTCTGCCACTCTTTGTGTCATTATGGTACCATTTTAACTGTTTGACTTTTGTAATAGATTTTGATGTGAGTAGGCGTAACCAATTTAGATATATGCTTTTTGTTGCTATTGCTATTGCTGTTCTGGGTCTTTCTTTTTCTGTGTACTTTTTTTAATTGGCATTCTACCTCTGAAAATCAAAAAAAACTAGAATTTTTAATGGGATTAGATCTAATTTGCAAATTAAATGTATCTTGTTAATAATAAAATTTCAAAACTATGAACCTTTCTCATTTCTATTTATTTAATCTTTTCTTTTAAATGGAGTTTATAAAGTTTTGTTTCTAACTATTACACATATTTTATAAGGTCTACTGGTGGCAATCTCATTTTGGTTGTGAGCCTAGCCTTTAAAGGCTTAGCCACCCCTCCAGGCCGGCCATCTAATTTTAATGTTATGAATTCTATCTTAAAATATTATTTATAGTGCTCATGACAATATTTATATTGACTTTCTATCAATTTCTACACTAAACTAATTTATTAATTATCATTAGTTGTCTGTATATTACATTTCTGGAAAGATTTTTAATTGAAATTCCAAATACCTCCTACATGGTCTCTATTTGATGCCAACTTAGTAAGCAGCCTGTTAAGAGAAGTTTGTTGACTTGTTGCAAATTTTAAAACTTTGAAAAATATTTTCACATAGTCTCTGAATTAAGAAACTTGCTTTCAGCTTTTTGTTTACCTGAAACAGGACTTTCTCTTCCATTTACTGACTTGCTCTAATTAGATGTTCTGGGCATCTTCAATATTAGTCTTCCCACAACTCTGTAGTTTCTATAGTTAATTGCTCTGTTACATGTCTTTCTTCTTGAGTTTAATTGAACTTGATAGTCACCATTTTCTCCTTTCTAACTTAGGAAATTCAAACCTATGAATTTTCTCCTCAAACACACCGTATGTGCATTCCCAAAATTTTAAAGTGCTGCCATTCATTCCAAAACATTTTCTATTTTTTGGTCATCCCCTCCCCGCCCTGTTGTTCTTTACATGTTTTATTATAGCTGTGTTCCTTAATTTCCTTGCATGAGGATTTTTTAAGTGTCCTTTTGCATTTGATGTCTTCCATCATCCTAGGAGAACATGGAATGACCCTGTTCAGTTTTATATTATGGCTTACTATAAAGTATTATGATCTAATAGCAGACAAATATTCCATGGCCACTTGAAAAGGATCTGTTTTTGTCATCATTACATTTAGAATGTTTGTTACAAGGACACAATGTAATTGTACTGTTTGTGTTATCTTGACATGCCCTGATATTTTTCAAGTGTCACTGAGTTTAATATGCTGTGGGATTTGTACTCTGTTTCCAGAATTTGCCATTTTGTATACAGCATTTACAGTGCATATCTTTCTTTAAATAAAAAACAACTTATCTTTTCTCATTTTACAACCAATCCCAGTTTCCACTCCCTTCCCTCCTCTCCCTTCTCTCCCTTCACCTTCTCCACCCACCATGCCCCCATCCACTCCTCAGAGATTATGGCTTCCCATGGGAAGTCACCAAAATTTAGCACATTTCTTTGAGGCAGAACCAATGCCCTCCCCACTATATCTAGGTTGAGTAAGATATCCCTCCAAAGAGAATAGGTTCCAAAAATCCAGTATAAGCATTAGTGATAAATTCTGGTCTCATTGCCAGTGATCACACAGTCTGCCCCAGCCATATAACTGTCACCCACATTCAGAGGGCTTAGTTTAATCCTATGCTGGTTCCCTCACTGTTAGGCCAGAGTCTGTGGGGATCCCATTAGTTCAGATGAACTGTTTCAGTGGGTATCCCAATCATGGTCTTGACCCCATGTGCTCATATTCTTGCTCCTCCCTCTCTTTGACCAAAGTTTGGGAGCTCTGCTGTGGATCTCAGCATCTCCATCCATCAGTTGCTGGATGAAGGTTCTATGGTGATATTTAAGATATTCATCACTTTGACTACAGGGCAAGGCCAATTCAGGCATCCTCTACTCTATTGCTTAGAATCTTAGCTGGCATCTTCCTTGTGGATTTCTGGGAATTTCTCTAATGCCACGTTTCTTGCTAGCCTGATAATAGCTCCCCCAATCAAGAAATTTCTTTTCTTGCTATCCCTTTCTGTCCTTTCCTCATCTCAACCATACCTTTCCCTCAAGTTCTCCTCCCCCTCCCTTCTCTACTCCTGCCCCCTTCCACCCTCCCTTCTCCCCCATCTTCACACTACCAATTTTCTCAGGAGATCTTGTCTATTTCCCCTTCCCAGGAGATCTATGTATGTTTCTCTTAGGGTTCTTCTAATTACCTAGCTTCTCTGGGGTCATGGACTATAGGCTGATTATCCTTTGCTTTATGTCTAATATCCACTTGTCAGTGAGTACATACTGTGCTAGTCTTTCTGGGTCTGGGTTACCTCACTCAGTGTGGTTTATTGCTATTCCATCCATTTGCATGCAAATTTCAAGATGTCATTTTTTTAACCACTGAGTAGTATTCCATTATGTAAAAACACCACATTTTCTTTATCCATTCTTCAATGGAGGGGCATCTAGGTTGTTTCCAGGGTCTAGCTATTATGAATAATGCTGCTATGAACATAGGTGAGCNCCATCCATTTGCATGCAAATTTCAAGATGTCATTTTTTTAACCACTGAGTAGTATTCCATTATGTAAAAACACCACATTTTCTTTATCCATTCTTCAATGGAGGGGCATCTAGGTTGTTTCCAGGGTCTAGCTATTATGAATAATGCTGCTATGAACATAGGTGAGCAAATGTCCTTGCAGTGTGATTGAGTATCCTTTGGGTATATGCCCAAGAGTGGTATTGCTGGGTCTTGAGGTAGGTTGATTCCCAATTTTCTGAGAAACTGCTATATGGATTTCCAAAGTGTTTGTACAAGTTTGTATTACCACCAGCAATGGAGGAGTGTTCCCCTTACTCTGTATCCTCTCCAGCATAAACTATCTTTGATGTTTGCAAAGGAGACTTAGTGTGGGTTTTCTGGCCGGCCAGACTGAAATAATCAGACAAAACTGTATTAATTACAACATTGTTTTGCTGATTGCTCAGGCATATTTCTAGCTGTCTCTTATATATTAACTTATTTCTATTAATCTGTGTAGTACCATGAGGCTGTGGCTTGCTGGTGAGGTTCTGGTGTCTTTCTTATTATGCAGCTTTGTGGCTTCCGTTGGACTCCATCTTCTTTCCTACTCTGTCTCTGCTTGGATTTTCCACTTTGCTATATTCTGCCCTGCCATAGGCCAAAGCAGCTTCTTTATTAACCAATGGTAATAAAACATATTCACATCATACATCATCTCCCATTTTCTGTCTTTATTAACCAATAGTAATAAAACATATTCATAGAACACATCATCTCTCATTTTCTGTGTAAATAAAAAGGAAGGTTTTAACAAAGTAAAATTACATTTAACAAAACAGGTATCAAGCAAGAATTACAGTTACAATAT
>LOJH01010463.1:0-19611 GCA_001685095.1 Ellobius talpinus
GCCGCGCAGCTGGCCGGGCACAGCATGGACTACAGCCAGGACATGCACCTGAAGATGAGCAAGAAGATCGCCCAGCTCACCAAGGTACGGGGGTGTGGAGTTCGGGGCTCACCTGGCGCTGGGCGGAGGCGGCTAAGAGAAGCAACAGCCAGAGTTGCCTCTTGGCCCCGCAAACTTGGGTGGAACGCTGGCCACCGAACTTGAGCTAGACCGCACCCCGCACCGACCGCGGCGTTTCCAGGGTTTGCACCCCATTGCCGACTAAGAGTAAACCAGCACAGAGCACCCGAGGGCTCACTTTCCGGGTTCCATGGTAGTAAATGGACTTTCCTGTTGCTCCCGTGTCTCTTGCCGAGGGCTGTACGAGTCACCGCGCTAAGAGTACCCGGTGAAGTACTGTACCGGTTTACCTAACATGACCCGGAATCCTCGGAGTTAATCGGTGTCTGCTCCTGGTTCCCACAGTTAACGGGAGGATAAACTTCTGGAGGTTATTCCGAGGACTGTAGGAGGATGAAAGATACCTTGCGTGCCATTTTAGGGATTTAATGAGTCATTCCTTACTTACCCTGACATAATGTCAAATAAGGTTTATTAGATGAATCACACTGTGTTTGCATTTAGTAAATGTTTCATCTTAATCAGAGACAGTTTTCAAGGAGCCCATAGATACATCACCTACACAGTTTTCCAACCGTACTTAAGGGGGTTTGTTAGCTCGTGAGCTCTTTTCCTAATTTCGTTGGTACTGATAATAAGGGGTGGATCCCTGGAGATATTACCAGCAGTATAGCGCTGCGTGGAACTAACTGATCTGTGGTTTCTGGAAGTCTCGCCATGACCACCTTCCGTTAGGACTGTTGCAGTTTTGAAGAGGGAAAGGTGGACCTGAAGTTCACTGCTTGATCTCTAGAGTTCTGGCTCAAGTCCAGAGCCCCATCATCTAATTTTACTGAGTTTAAAGAGAGGAAAAGGAATGCGTGTGAAAAGGGAGGAATGAGAGGGTAAAAACGGCAGAGTTGAGATTGAGGATACAAAGAAAGATACCAGAGAAGGAATAAAGAACAAAGGGATGCATGGAAGGACAGATTTAAAAGAAACAAACAAGCAAACAAACAAAACCACGTGATCATGACTTACCCCAAACAGAGCCACACCGCCTTTTGTGGAGTGTCTGTGTCTGTTCTAAGCACCATTTCAGAGATGCTGCATGTGCCGTTGTTACTATTTGCTTTTGTGAAGGATCTCAAACTCAGAATGGAAGGTGTAGCATGTCACTATGGCCATTTGTGATCAGGGCATTTCCACGGTTGGAGCTGAAAGCCAGGCCTCCTCAGGAATTTGGTCTTCAGAATGCTTGTGATCATAGTGAGGCTCATGACTATTTGTTCTGTTTTTTGTTTTCATTTTTTTAAATGTTGTGTTCACAACAACCGTTTTCTTATTTTAGATTGTAACTCTTGGAGACTCTTGTAACAAACACTCCATAGGTTAGAAGCGGGTCTGTGTGGTATTTAATAAAAGCTGTTTTTCTTCAGTAAACTTTCACCCTTTCTACTCAGACTTCAATTTCCTGTTCTGTTTTCAGAAAAGCAATTCAGCCGGCTGGCACAGGTGGATATTAAGGGGAGACGATCGCATCTCTCACTCCCGCAAATGTAATGAACCAGGTGCTGCTGGCCCAGTGCTTTTGTGACTGCTGAGCGTGCCTGCATTCCAATTTCCTGTTTATAGTTACTGTTTCTAATGCCCAGCCTGCAGTCTTCCAGTGCTGCAGACATTTAATCCCCTGTGCTGGGGTTTCTCAGTGTAACACAATTGACTCTTTAGATCTGGTAGTTCCTTGTTAGGGGGCTATTCTATGCAATACAGAGATCCTTAGCAGCGTGCTTGCAAATTGTGGGTGCAAGTGGCACGTGCCTCTGCCCTGCATTTAGAAATGACAGTAGACAAGTCTGCAGACATTACCAAGTGTCCGCTGGGCAGGGTAGTGTGGAGTCGTGTTGGTTGGTAAGAGCCAATTACCATGGCGTTGTATGGAAATGCCTAGGACTTCCCCTACCCCTATTTCTGGCCTTTTTATTGCCCAAGATAAAGCCCGAGTCTAATAACGGTCTAATAACAGGACTCCATTGCAGTCAATCTCACAAACCCTAAAACGTTGTCTTGTTTATCATTTTAGAAATTGTCCGATTTTGTAGTCACATATACTCCACAAGCCTTACATCATGAATGTGTGTATACAGGGATTGCTAGAAGTTAGACATTCCAGTGTATCTGCTGTCTGAGACTGTCGGAAAGAGTTTGCTAAAGAGTTCATATCAGTAGGAGGTAAATTAAATAGAACTGTGGTTGAAACTTGATTTTTGCTTTCATTTCAAGATAACATAGAGGTAAACATTAGACTAGGGACTTGGGACTAAAGAGGTAGCTCTGCTGATAAAGTGCTTGCCCATGCAAACATGAGTACCTGTGCTTGATTCCCCAGCACCCACATAAAAAGGTCAAGTGCTGCAGCATGCATTCAGATCTCAGAGCTTGGGGAGCAGAAACAGCAAGTTTCAGGTTCAGCGAGAGACCCTGTCTCAAAGAATAAGATGGAGAGTGATTGAGAAAGACACCTGACATCAATCTCTGGCCTCCATGCATATACATGTGTGTGAGTATGCATACAAAGGCATATACACATACACACATACGTGCACACACATACTACCACTGCCACCACCACCACCAACAACCAAAAAATGAAATGGACTCTTCCCAGCATTAAAGAAGCAGCATGATTAAGAATGTGTGTTGTTCTCATACACTAGAGTCGGAAAGCTGGCTCCACTACTTAGCAATAGTGTGACCTCAAGCAAGTCACTAGCCCTGGGCCTTGGTTTCCTAGGTGTAACTAACAGTAGGGGTCATGATACTTAGAGAGCTGTAATGGCATATAGTGTGCTCTTAATTCAGGTTGTCACTGAAAATACTTATTATGTACCAACAAAATATTAAGAAAATGTGGGTGAGATATTTAAACACTTTTAAAGGAGTATTTTAAATTTAACTTTAATATTTTTTTAAGACAGGGCCTCAGACTGATCCCAGAGTACCAGCGCTCCAGAGTCCTGGGCTCACAGAAGGGCTCTCTGTTCTGTGTTTGATAGCATTATCGATACTCTATTTATTTTGGAGGTTTTCTGTTCAGCTCTATTAAAAATATGTATAGCAGATGTCCTATTGAATAGCAAAGTTTCATGGCTTCACATTCTGATTTGGTTCTTCAAGGCTTGCTCCAGAGATTGGACTAGCTCTGATAGGGTAAAGAAGAAGAGTAACTACTGTATAATGTACCCGGTGAGGCGTCTCTTGTTTCTTTCCTCGTGGTCCCAGGGATCCCGCCCAGGACCATGGGCATGTTTATGTGAACACTAGGCAAGCAAGCACTCGACCCCAGCATACTCTGCTTTATTCCCTAGCCCTTCAGCATATTCTTAACTGATGAAAATCCTCACTGGGTGAATGTTTCCTAAGAACCCAGCAGGGCAGCCTTTTCCAGGTGAGACTAGTGACTCTTAGTGCCCTTTTAATAGACAGGGATTTTACTAAAGGTTAGAGGAAGCAGGAGTGAGAGAGAGGCAGAACACAGTCTCAGCCTGTAAGGCAGGAATATTTAGGTCATCTGTGTCAAGTTTTGCAAGGGAGTGCTGAATTGGTGGCGGACTCCCATGTTGTGGCATGTTTCTGAAATTGTTAATGACTGACTTCAAGGCAAGGGCTCCCTCTCAGCTGAATGGGTTCTATTTGATTTGTAAGACCTTACTTCTGTACGCCTGTACTTGCCCTTATGATGATTCTTTAGAGTCCTGTGTAGAAAAGCAGAACTTGGGAGAGGGAACCATGAAACGGCCTTGTCCCTTTGGCTTTGCCCCTCCCCCCATACATTTCGTCCCTTCAAATTTACTTCTTAGGACTACATCATTTTTGGCTAGGGATAGGGTTGGTTTTTCTAGTTGTCCTTAGGTAATATAGATCAGTCTCTGGTCACTAGGCTACAGAAGTCTCAACTCTGCTTATTAAAATGTCCTGTGCTGACCATAAAATCTTGAGGGCAGATGCAGAGGTGAAGCCTCCTGTCCTGCTCTAGCCCTCTTCAGCCCTGCTTCCTGCCAGGGGGAAGCTGGCAACTGGGGGAGGGGTTTCATCAGAGCTTTTGCTTCTGTCCTGTTTCTGCTCTTCCTGCCCTGGTCTCTGATCCCTCTGAAATGACCCTAAGGGAAGAGCAGCTTTTACAGCTCATCTTCACCTGTGGGTCCTCCACCTCCTGCCTCAGTTGCTTGAGATTTCCACTTTAACTTCCCTGACAATAAAAATGCATCTTAGTTTTGACTAGTTGCTGGTTCCCTGCTCAACCTCTTGGGCCTGGCATTACCTTCATCTTTGTTTTGTTATGGTCTGTCCAAGCTCCAGATATGCCTCTCGGCCAGACCTGGCAGCTCCATCCCAGCCTGCTGTGTCTCTTGCCCATAGGACTCGCATCTGGTTATGGGGGACACTCATTCTCTTCATAGTCTGGATGTGGGACCAGTTCAGCCTTCTCTCTTAGGCTCATGTTTCTCCACCCAGCTTCTCATCCTGCTGATTGTTAGTGATGGATCGGGTACCCGCCAAATGTTCTTCATGGTGCTTGATGGACCGGGCACCCAGTCAAATGTTGTTCATGGTGCTTGATGTAAGTGGCAAGCAAGCTCTCCAAGTGTTTCCCTCAAAGCTTTCTTCTCAGCCTCAGTGTGGGACAGTCATCTTTCCACAGACCCTTCTTCCCTGTGGCTTCTCTAAGGAAGCCACTAGAACCCCTCTGTGATCGCCATAAAGCTGCTTGTGACAATGGTTCACCTAGGGGGTAACCTACCTCAGCCATGTTTAACCTTTTGCTTTGTAAAGAGTGCTTTGACCATCTGTTGGCTAGTTTATTGTCTTTAGCTCTGAGTAGAAACTTCTGTTTCACTATCTTGCTATTTTAGCTCATGCCTCTTAAGGTCATTAAACTCTGGTACCCCGCATTCCACTCATCGCTATTACAACTCACAGAAGATAGAGATTAAGCTGAAGCTAGTAATTAAAAGCCTTCTGTTTGGTCCTTAGCATCCAGGCCTTTTCTTCAGTAGGCAGCCATGGCCTTTACACCTGGAGCTGCCCTGACTGGTCTGGTCCTTTGGGGACCTCCTTACTCTGAAGGTTTATAATATTTGCTACCTTTATTTATCATTTGATACTTAATGGTGCAAATTTGTCACTAGTGGTCATTATGTTTTTGACATATGGGTATACCATCCCACTTATTTGATTGTTTATCAGCTATAGGAAATATAGCTTTTATTTCCTGTAACCTTAATATAGAAACTTTTCATACACTATAACAGTCACTGAGTATTTATTGGGGAGGGGTGGTGGTATAATATGAAAGTAATTTTATTGTGAAGTAGAGAAAGTCAGTATTTTTTGAGAAATTATATCTGTGTTTTTCCAGGGATGGCTGAGTTAAAATATTCTCAGTTGTTTAAATCTACACTGGCAGTTCATTAAAATTTTGGAAAGAATTATGAACTTAATTTTGATATAAGAATAAAAATATAAACTGTCTAAAGTATAACATCATCATTTCAGAATGCATTTGATATCTTTATATCAAACATTTTTAAAAGGTTTTATGATGGCGTGAAATTGATTTTCTATATTCCAAACCAGAATGTATTGATGCAATGTGAAAACTAGTAAAAATTCAAACAATTCCATTTTCTCTTCATTAAATAAAACTAAATTTTTAGTTATTTTTGAAATTATAACGACATCATTTCACCTTTCCCCCTCCTCTCTCCAGCCCCTCACATGTATCCTCTTGCTCTTTTGTGTTGAATAGCCAATTTGTAGACTCTTCCTGCTAGAAGATTAGTACCCCCAGCTCTCAGTATTCCTTAGTTGCCTGCAGTTCTTTGCCAAGGGTTGAGGCCTTCTGAGCTTTCCTGTTCCGCGTTAGCATGTTTATCAGTGTCATCTTGTTTGGGTCATATTTAGGCAGCTGTGTTGGTGAGACTCCCTGGGTCTGGCTTCTCCGACATTTGCAGAAAACTCCATCCCACAGCAAACTTCCTGCTGCTCTGCTGCTTGTAGTCCTGACGCCCTCTCTTCTGCAGTGATTCCTAGCCATAGGTGCAGGAGTTGTTTTGTAGATGTTTCAGTTGAGACTGGGCTCCGCGACTCTGCGTTTCGATTAGTTGTGGCTTCCTGTAATGGTCTGTCTGTTGCAAAAATAAGTTTCCTTATGGGGGTGAGGACAACACTTACCTGTGGGGATAAATGTTGAGAATGTGTGTGGGGATTATGCCGGTTAAATACACTGATTCTCCTCCAAGATCCATGACATCACTAAGCACTGAGTAGTGGCTACGTGTTCAGTCCTAGGCATGCTTCCCTCTTGTTGAGTCAGTCTGAAGTCTAATTAAAGAGCTGTTGGCTACCACCAAGGTCTGGGTGACACTACTGCACCTTAGAGTTACTATGCCATGCTGGACATGGTTCATAGGCACCATAGCTGGGTGGGACATTTGTTCGCTTCCCTCCCCTGGAAGCTCGCATGGAGCCTTCTGGTACCATGAAAGCTAGCCCTCAGGGAGGAGGCTTTCAGGTCAGCTCCAGCTCGGGTTGTCTGGGTGCTGTGTCTTCAGCGGTAGGGTGTACATTCCACCTCAGGGAGGCAACGGAGGTAACAGCAGTAGCCTATAATGTTTTGGGAGTCTCTTGAACAACCCGCAAAAGAGGGTTTCTCGTGCCTGGTATTGAGGCTCTTGTTAGTTTGTCTCTGACTCTTGGGGGAAGTCTTGTCAGCCTAGATGGGAAAATTTCATTTAACTACATACATATATACAGACTCATGCATTATAGGCATTTTAAATAATTTACAATAATATGATTACTTATAACTTTTTCAGACACCCTTACTGTTATATTACTCCTCCTCCCCTTCTGTACTTATCTCCCTCCCTAATTAAAGCCCACCCCATTTTTCTATTTCCCCCTTGAGATCTTGTACCCTGCTTTCCCCTCTTTATTGCCCTCCTCATGCCCATGTGGTCCCTTTTACTTTCCTGGATTCTGCAGGTACTCAGGTTATATACTTACTTTTATTACTTTTAAAAATTAGGTGCTGCTGCATAATCATGTTCAGTTTTGTTTCTGAGCTATCACTGTAAGTAGCCTCATGGCATAAACATCTGGCTGTTTCAGCTTAGTGCGAGCACACATCAGATGCGGCCTCCTCCTTTATCCCACGTTACACTGCAGCTCTGCCCTTGTCTTGTGCAGTAGCATGGATATAATCTTCTAGTCATAGCTGGGTGGATTAATTTCTGTGATTTTACTAATGCACACAAAAGCACGATACAGGGATGTAGTAGTGTGGCCCTATAATTCTAACCTTTGTGAGCTGAGGCAGGAGGATCATGATGAGTTTGAGGCCAACTTTAGTTACATAGTGAATTCCAGGCCAGTCTGGGCTCTATAACAAGTCCCTGTTTCAAAATTAAAACAAATGAAAAACCACAATATTCTATTAGTTGTCCAAAACATTTTAAAGGGGAATGGGGTGGTTGGAGCTGCCTTTTATAGTTAAAGGAAACTGTAGACAGACATTTTAGACTCTACATGCTTAAACCATTTACAAACATACAAGTTGAGGATCCAAAATTATGGGAAAGTTATACAGACTGTCAGGATTTGAACTCAGTTTTCCAGATTCCATTCCATTCCATTCATGATATTTTTGTGTTTTTATTGCCAATGACTAAATTGCAGACTTAGAAGACTGTTCATTGAATTGATTTAGAGGCTGCCTTGCAAGGCTACACCTTGCTTGGTGTAGACATTACTCCTGTGGTCATTTTAATGTTTTTCTATTGTATGCTTGCTTAATTCTTGGAGCCTATGCACTAGAAAACTTGCAAATTTTTTTATCACTTTATTTCTTTGTTCTGTTTGCCTACAAAAAACCTTGTATGCTCTTCTCCTTACCAATGCCTTAAAAAATGGTATGAATGAAAATGATTAAGTCAGTATATATATTGAAGTAACCAGTTTAATTGGATTATGTTGGTTGCTATACAAAAAGTTCTAAAATGATGACTATTTCTGAAAATTCTGGATGGCTTCCATTTGTGATGGGCATGAAGAGCAACCTGGGTCTGTAATGGCAGTTTGGTGCTGGGTGGCAGAGGGGACCTACTGACAGTGTTGAAAATGTTTTTAAGAGCTGGCTGTTGTTTCCGTGAGATTTCAACAACGAATCAAAAATCTGCCTCTTCTCCATGAACATCCAGAAGTCAGTATGGTGCTGGGAAGCGAGACTGATGTGCACAATGGAACTTGGCCCCGCACTGCTGGTTTTTCACTGTAGAAAGTCCCTATCCTTCAGATCCTTTGTGAATAAAAAGGACATTAAATAAATGTCATAGTTGGTGCACAGTGGGCCGTTTTGGAGGTAGACACCTGCAGGGAACATTTGTTAACTGAATTTAGGGTTGAAAAGGGAAACAGTGTTACAAATGATAGCTTGATGGAGGGTGGGGGATGTTTCCATCTGGTCCGTTTTCTGTTTCAAGCCTCTTTTAGATTTACCTAGTAACCTAGTTGCTCTTTGAAATATTACACATTTAGTTTTTCTTACCCAGCAGAATGCTTGAATTAGAAATATTTTAGCTTCCCAAAGCTTTATGTGTGTTTTTATTTGGCCATATTTGCATAGACTTTGCTGGCCAAACATCCCAACTTTAAAGTCCAGAATGCCTCAGAACTCAAAATGTTGGAGTTACAGGACAGTGTTGAAAATGTTTTTAAGAGCTGGGCACAGTTCCGTGTGCCTGCAGGCTGAGCGGAAGTTAGGCAGGAGGATTGCTTGAACTCGTGAATTCCAGACCAGCTGGGGAGAGAAACAAACAAAATGCTGCTGGGATTTTGGAGTATTTCAAATTTCCCTGTTCAGATGAAGGATCTTCACTTTGTTCTGGAAAAATACACCCTGCCTGCCAGTCGCTTCATAGGTAACAGTGTTTCAGAATCACCAACTTTTGCAAGTGGGTGATTTACCAGGGTTTTGGTATATTTAACATCTGAGACCAAAGCTGATATTGCAGAAAGTATTTTCTTAGCTGTTGCTAAACTGCATCAACAAACAGTTGTCTTTTGTAGACCTTGAGCTGATGTCACTGAGGCTTTCATCTTTCCTACATTCCTGCTGAATGTATACATGTGTCCTGTTTCTCTTCTAAGGTCGCTTTGATGTATACACGGAATCTCAAAGCTCTGTAGTGCCTACAAAGAGGGACAAACAGGGTCAGTGGTCAACCATGGCACATGGGGGTGGGTATTTCAGTTTTAGGGGCTGTGTTGTTATAAGGCAGACAGCATTTCTAAGAGCCCTTCAGAGTTGTTAGTCTGTATCTCATATCTATGTGTACCATGTCTATACTGAAATTTAAAGGGGTTGGAAAAGAAAACATTTTGTCCATAATCAGATTACTAAATATGCTTGATAATTTTAATAAAATACTGGAATAATTTCTTATCTAATATTGGGGAATAAGTTGTTTTAGTTAACTGGAACTTACCTGGAGATTGATGATTGCCCACCTTCTAACATAATGTGTTTTAAAAACATTGTTCGCAAGTTAACTATGGTTCCTTGTCAGCCCCAAGTCATTATTATGACCCTTAATATAGGATATTAAGCCAAAGTTATATTAATACCATTAGGCTAAGCCTAATTAGGCTAATCAGGAGTATCCAACCTGAGAACCCAGACTACATGCAACCCAGGATAGCTATGCATGTACCCCCCAAAAAACTCTCTTAAAACATGATGAGATTTTTTCATTGTTGTGACTTTTTTAATTCCTTTACATAATTCTTGAGTGTGTGTTTACTGCTCTAAAGGTGGTGGGACCTAGGAGAATAAGACCTAAAAATGAGACAGACTAAAGGCTCGTGTAATAACCATCTTTATTTGGAACATCAGATAATTTGTACTCTGAGCGTTGAGAAAGAGCTCATGAGTAAAGTTCTCATGAGTTCAAGCTGTATATAGTCATAGGGACAAGCTGCATGTGGCAAAACCATGTTTTTCCATAGAGGCATTTAAACAAATAACAGTAGCCAGTTGTAATGAGCAACCTGAAGTAAACTCACTCCTATCCGCTACACCTGGGAGGGCATGGAAGGAAATTCCAAGAACAATTACATGCTTTTGAAGAAACTGAAGTCACAAGACTCTTGCCTTGCTTTCTTGGAGTTTTCTCACAATCATTCAGAGTTCTCCTCACAGGACTCCTTTCTTGGACTGTCTTCCGACAAGTCTGAGCCTCATAGATGATGACATGTTTCAGTGTCAAAAGGCTGGGCCCTGAAATATATTTTGCTCATTCCCTTTTTATTTGTCATTTCTCACTTATCAATGAAGCTCAAAACTGAATACGGAAATTTCCTACCATGGCCTTTTCAGTTACACAGATGTTGCCTGTTGTGGGGAGTGGGCATTTATAGGTACAGATTGAGTCTCTCCAACCTCAGATACTGGAGACCAGAAGTCTCTTATTTTGAACTGTTTTAGATTTTGGAATATTTATATATATGCAAGGATGGGACACAAACTTTAACATGAAACAAACTTGTGTTTGCTATGCACTCAGATTCAGTAATGGCAAGTTTTTGAGGGATTTTGGTACATCTGCATTTTGACTGTGACCTATCACATGAAGTCATGTTTGGAAATGTAGCAGCCTTACTCAGTGCCCAGAAAGCTTCAGCTTTGGACTTTTGCACTGGAAATGCTTAGCCAATATTTGTGTCAGTCATCTGGCTTAAGCTTGACCTCAACAAGATCCCATTTCTTTCTGAAAAGATTTTGTGATTAAATACAGCATAGGATTCTTATTCTTAGACGTTAAATGTCAGCCAAGTGTTGTGATTGGGGGATACACTTCAGTGTGAGTTTGTGTGTGCTTAATGATCTACTGAGAACATAAAAGGGGATAACAAGACTGAAGTGCAATTCAGAGGTACATGTGTTTATAAAATTTATTCAGTGTCTTCATAAACCCTGAACTAAGCACTATTACTTATTTCTGTGACTTTTACTATCTCATATTAGATTATGTGCTTTATTTCTAAATTTTTTATTTGATGGGTAAAATGTAATAGGAATATGCTGATCACATATATCATAGCATTTATTAATAAATTATGACAAATTCTGCATATACTACTATGAACAATTTTTTCTATTTGATTTGGTTCTTATTTGGTAGGAGTTATGTATATCCTCTCCCCAGGCAAAGAATCTTTGCTTCTTAAATTCTTCCTTAATAAGGTTTTGATGCCCTGGTTAGTGCATTTGGTGGTTACAAATCTCTATGCTATGTTTGGCCAGGGAGTAGGAGGAACGGAGGGAAACCTGGAAGCCTGGGGGCTAGTGTACGTGTGTGAGATCTGGATTTCCGTGAGCAGGTCAGAGAACCCCTAGGAAAGCCTCAGCAGTGTTCACGAGAGGATCAGAGCTGTGGTTCCCTCAGCTCTACTTGAGTAAGTCTTAGGACTTCTGGATGTGCTGCCTTTCAGTAAACGTTTTCACCTTTCTGCACCTCATTATAAACTGACAATAACAGAGCCTACTGCATGGTTATTGCAAAGGTCAAATGAAATGATTTATGTAGACGAGAGGTGGTCAATAAATGTCAGACCCTGTGTGCTCCAGTCCTTTCCCTCCAGGCTGAACCTCTACCAACACTGCCTCTAACACAAAGTCTGTTTTGCACAGGGTCTCTGGGAAGCAGGGATGTTTTGCATTATTGGGGACCATAGCTAAAAGCAAAGCTGAGGAGCGGTGAACTTCCGGTCGGTTCTCATTATTCAAAGCAGTTTACATTCCATGCTCTATGTTCTCTGGCAAACTGGAATGTGGTTGGTGACAGCCCCCTGGTCTGTCATGTCCTCAGCAGGTCAGCTCATGGATGCCTTTGTCTGTCTACCTGAAACACTGCGTATTACTGGTTCATTGACGCTGAATTCGCTGTATAATTCATGCCCAAATGGAGCTTATCTAACACACCATGAGTGTTAGATTTGGAGTTATGTACACATTTTAGCAGGAAGGTAAATTCACAAGTAGGAAGTTCTGTGGGTTCAAAAGATAGGCTATATCCAAAAACAGGCAGAATTTTGCATCTGCTTAACCCTGGCTCTGGCTTTCAGCTGTTGGTATGGGCCTGTGTGACTGGGACTGTTATTACCACCCTGAACACCCTGCTATTATTGCAACTGTGGCTCTTGTTATTTCCCCAAACACTTGGTGCTGAGACAATGGAAGGGCTCAAGGAGGCAAGAGTGTTCGTGTTCTGTGTGAGTTGCCCATCATCTGGCCCAGGCTACAGTCAGAAGTATGCTCTAAAATTACATTCAGATCTGCCACCTGCACGTTAATTGTATCAGCCACATTGCCCTGTGTCAGAAAGTGACACAATATGTAATTCATTTCAAAACACAGAGTGAGGGTCAGTGAGATGGTTCGGAGGATAAGAGCTTTTGCTGCCAAGCCTGGTAACCTGACTTTGATTCCCGGAACCCACATGGTGGAAGAAAAGAAACCAGTACTGCAGGTTGTCCCTGGATCTACACATGTGTACATGGTGTGTGACCTCCCTACACTCACACACATAAAAAAGTAACCGCTAAATTAAAAGACAAACCCAGTGAAAACTTTAGCACTGCTGTGCCGCGTTAGCTTTATTTAAATAAAGCCACATCTTTTGTGTTCATTTGCTTAGAATTCATTTGCAGTTGCTTCCTTCCTGGTGTACTCCACCAGTGTGCCAGATGGTTTGTTAGAAGTCTTTGTAGGTGGATAAAGAAAGACACTTAGAAATCTTGTAGGTTGAGGCTGTCACACATTTGATTGAATGTTTTATGAACTAAATTTTTGTGATAGATAGGAAACATAAAAAAAGACAATTCAAGTCTAGAATGTCTTAGGCTTATGGTTTTAATCTCTCTCCATGCAGCTGTCTTCTTAAATTATCTAGGATGGCACCACTTTCTTTTGTCTAGGGCAGAACCCTGGCCATCTTTCACAGTAGGCAACGTTCTACCACTGAACTAAGTTCCTGGTCAGCCCTTTTGGTGTTTTTAATAGTAGCATGTGTTTCTAGCTGTCTTCTCTTTCTGACTCCAGTCACCTTGTGTGTTTAAACAACACTGCAGAGGGCTGGAGAGAGGACTCAGTGAGTAAAGGCATTTGCTGCCAAGTCTGACAACCTGTGTTCGGGCTTAGAAACCACATGATTGAATGAGAGAACTGACATCCGTAAGTGTCCTCTGATGCCCACACATATGCTATGGCATCATATGTACCACACCCATATATGAAATAAGTAAATAAATGTTATAAAAATTTTAAAAATCACTGATGAGGGACGGGGGCATGTGTGTGAGCACACGCACACACATGTTCAAAATATACTGATGGAAGACTTCAGGTCAGAATACTGGGCTAATTGAGAGTTAAGAAAAATCAGCTGACCTGAAATAAATAATAATCTGACTGGAAGCCAAGCCCTTTGCCTTAATGTTGACTTTCTTTAGAAGCATGCATACCCTGAACCTCTGACCCTAAGCTACTGTTGCTATTTGCTCTATTTCTATTTAACTGCGGAGAGTTTTACAGAAATCTATACCTGATGGCAGAATAGTGCCTCCCAACAAAAGAGATAACAGCTCCATCCTCATCTCAGAAATCTGTGAGTGTGGATCATCGTTTCCAGATGTGATTAAGAAACTTGCGACGGGTGATTACCCTTGATTATTCTGTTGGGGAAGAATAATCTCAAGATACTCTATCAGTGAAAGGGGAGATGAAGAGGCAGTGGCTGGGTATGCAGAAATGTTGACTAGTCTCTGCTGGTTATGAAGCGGGAAGTGGGGAGTACAAATCAAGGACTGTAGGTGCCTTCTAAAATATGGAAAAGACAAGGAAAGAAGCGTGTGAGCATCCGTATTTTAGCCCAGTAAAACTTCAGATCCCTGAGCTGCAAAGTTATAAGATGAGCAGCTTTAGGTTGTGTTGAAGCCACTGGCTTTGTGGCTGATTATTACAGTAGTTGTAGGAAATTAATGCCAGGACTTACATGTAGTTTTGTTTGGTCAGTTAGTTTTGCTGAATTCCCTGATGGTGCTGTGTTTGGATATTTTTTTTCCACTGTACTTTATACATATTGAGGGAGATGAGGCCTTCTACTCTACTGAAACTAGAAATGCTAGCAGACTGAAGTTATTTGTCTCAGCAGAAACTGGTGTCTATCTTTCTTTCTTCCTCCCTCCCTCCCTCTCTCTCCTTCCCTCTCTCTTTTCTTTTTTAATACTGTATTTTTTTCAAATTTAACTTTTTGTTGATTCTTTGTGGAATTCACATCATGTATCTCGATCCCATTCTCCCTGTCCCTTCCCATTAGCCCTCTACCCTTGCAACCCCTGCCCCAGGATAACACAAAATAAAATTTGAAAGAAAAGAGAAAAAAAAAAAAGAAAGGAAACATCTGGTTATGCAAGCTGTAGTGTGACACACTGAGCCACACCATTCTTTGGTACATTTATTGTTACTTGCAAGTGTTCACTGCAACAAGTCATTGGTCTGGTTTGAAGCCTCTGGTTTTTGTTACATCATCAATACCGGGCCCTCACTGGGACTCCTCTTGAATATCCTGCTGTTGTCCTGTGTCATGGAGATCTTTTAACTTTGGGTCTGCAAGACCAGACCCTTCATGTGCTCCAGCAGATCATAGATGGGGTGGATGATGGGATGGGCTGACTCATAGCTCTTGTTCAGGGTCTGGGTATTGCTGGGTTATTCAGCCTGCCGGCTCTCCTTCATCCTCAACACTAGGGTGAACTCTCCAGAACTGTCCTGGCCAGGTCACCCTATGAGAAGGGGTGTCTCATAGCAAGCAGGGGCAGGGCTGATTTCTCCTGCTCATGTCCTTGGATTGACTCACCCACACCTGCACCACCAGGGCCAGCTCTACTGTGTTGCCTAGGCGAGGTATAGGGGCCACTCTGCCAAAGGCTGCAACTCGTGAGAGGCAGGGCCAGCTCTCTTGCTCTAGTGACTGCAGCGATGGCTCTTTTCACCTGTAGTGAGCTTTCTTGTCAGACTATATTTGAACTGCCAGAAAATAATGACCCAGAGACTTATTATTAATTATGAAAGCTTGGCCTTTAGCTTAGGCTTGTCTCAACTAGCTCTTATACCTTAAATTAACCAATATTTTAAAATCTGTGTTCTGCCATATAGCGTTACCTCTCTTCCATTTTGTACCTCCTGTCTTCTCTCCATCTCTGGCTGGTGACTCTGCTTTTCTTCTTCCCAGAGTCCTCTCTGTCTCTGGAAGTCCTGCCAAACATCTTCCTGCCTAGCTGTTGGCCATTCAGCTCTTTAATAAACCGATCAGAAGGTGTCTTGTCAAAGACACATCTTCATAGTGTAAACAAATATTCTGCAACACCCACCTACCACAGGCCTCGAGGGATATGGAGCAGGGGGCTTCTCTCCTTTGCCCACACCACCATATAGTAGATGAGGTGCAGGGCCCAGTGTCTCACACTCATATTCTTGGGCCGGCTCACCCACGCCTCCATCAATGGGATCATCTCTACCTTGCTGGCCAAGTGAGATGCAGGGCCCATGCTCTCTAGTTCCACATCTGGTAAGGGGTAGGGGCAGTTCTCTCGTCTACCACAGGTGGCAAGGGGCACAGGGCCAGCTCTTCAACTCTCACAACCTCAGGGTAGACTCACCTGTGTTCCCACCAGCAGGCAGGATTGGCACTACTGTGGTGCCTGGGTGAGGTGCAGGGCCTGCTCTCCTGAGTACTGTAGGTGAGGAGGGGCAAGGAGGCAGGGTATCTCTCTGGACACATACTACATGACCCACACCATCACCAGCAGGATCAGTGTCATTCTTTCTACGAGAGCCTTCTCCTTAGCTGTCATGAATACTTGTTTCTCTCTGTCTCAAGTAAATTCTCTTGATAACACATTGAGATCAAGGAAGGAAATTGGAAAGCTGATATAGTGACATTGGTGAGAAATTTTGAGACCTTCAATTAAAATGGTGGCAAAGAAAGAGGAGATTTGAGAAATATTTGAGAGTTCAGCATGTCAGGACTTTGTGGCAGTTGGCTGTAGAGGAAGATAGAGATGGACAGATCTGTCGCATATTAGGTACTTAAATATTTGATGAATGAAGGAGAGAATTGACTTCATAGATACTATTAATAGAGGTAGCAGTAAGAAGGATATGTATTAGTTTATCTACTGCTAGGTAGCAATTTATCCCAGAAACTGAGCAGCTTAAAGTAATAAACATTTACTATTGAACCGAATTCAGGGTTTTGTTCCATAGATGTTATTTAGTTGGCTTGTTCTGGTTCAATACTTCTCATGAAGTTGGTCAGAGCTGTAGATACTGTAGCGCTGACTGTAGCAGAATTTCTTACAGGCGAGTTAATTTATATGGCCGCATTCTGTGTGGTTCTGAGAACAACCTAAGTTAGTCATGCTTTTGCTTTCAAATGAGTGAATGTATTAAGTTGAGGGGGTCCTTGTAGGTGTCCAAGCAGGGAGGCAAGCCAAGTCACACAAAGAGGTAAGAATGAGAACCTGGTACAGATTGACTTTGTCAACTTGGACAGACTCTGGGTCAGTCTAATAGTAGTCAGTTTGTTCCCAGTATATTTAATTCCAGCATAATTAGGAAAAAAGTTTCCTAGTGTAATACATTCCCCATTTCACAAGGAACTGTAATTATATTGAAACTCAATTCAGGGTGTATGTCATTTCCTACCAGAAGATGAGTTCTAGAGATACACTCCCTGTCTAGCTTAGGGGCCTAAGAGTCTGGCCTGGTCTTGGTCATACAGTTAGCTTAGAAGTTGTTTGGGTTTTAGCCATTTCGGGTCCTAGTTGTAGGAGCTTGGGGGAGCCTCTGGTTGTTAGGGTCATTTAGATTACTAGCCCACTTGTGGTCTTGATTGTTAGAGCTTGATATGGCCTAACCCAAGAGGTAACACCGAGCACCAGTCTGTTAATCACTTCCAGTCCTCAGCTTTGTAGATGGAATAACAGGTTGTTGATCATTCCCGGAAAGACAATCCTGTGTGCTGAACATTCTTGGTTTCTCTGGAGATCTGTGGGCTCAAAGACTTTCGTGTTATGCTCCCAACATCATAAACAAGAGTAAAGGATTAAATAGGAAGGAACAGATAGAGAAAAGCAGCAGATAGTTAAACTCCATTCAAACAGGAGTCTACAATGGTGGACCAGCAGAAATGATTGAGATATGACTAGAGAAGCCTGATTGAGATATCAAACAGAAGTAACATCATCATATTGGGGATTGTAGGAACCTAGTAGAAATGACTGGAGAAGTCGAGGCAATCACCTGGGGTTCCTGATTGAGCTTTCTCTGCGTAGATGAGCTTCCCATGGCTGAACTTTTGACTTCCCATTCCCATTGCAGACATTTTATTTATGGCATGGAATAAGCAATAATAACTTCTGTTAGAAATGGATTACCTTCTAGCTGTTCTCAAGGGCACATTGTTTTCAATATTGGACTGTTTTTCCTGTTCTCTTTCCTCCCTGTGACAGAATTAGGGAATCCAGTCCTGCACAAGGAGTCTTGGAGGACACTGAGATAAATGTGTGGATCTGAGATGTGAGGATAAACCCTGTTTCCAGAGACAGTTTCGTGGTGAACTTAAACAGAAGTAGGCAATTTACCAACACATTGTATGTTATAGGCTGTGAGCAAAAAACTTTAAACCTTGAATAGATCTCTTCTTAGCAAGTAACTTAGGGCAGGGGCCAGGGGCAAACAAGATGAAAACAATAATCTCTTTACAACATAATGATAAATTACATATTATTCATTGCCTTTGGTATGTTTCCTGATTACAGCGACCAGCCATTTTACAATGGAGGAGGCAACTACACAAATATTTGCATTTCTCTGCAATTTTGTGAAAAGGGCTATTGTTTTTCATGTTGATGGAGAAAAAGGGTCAGGATTACTCCAGAACCTGAGTTTTGCTTGGTAAGTGCAAAAAATGAACTGCTTTAAAGAACATTAAAGAGCTCGGCTTCTCTACCATTAGGGACTGTAACAGACTTTCCTTTGGCCCTCCAGCTCATAAATCATGACACAGAGATGTCTCATTAATTATGAAAGATCAGCCTTACCTTAGGCTTGTCCCACTAGCTCTTAAGAACCCATTTATTTTAATCTATGTAATTTCATGTGGCTTATTACCTCATTTCTCCATAGTGTCCATTTTGCTTCCTCAGCATCCGATTGGTGATTGGTGACTCTACCCTCCTAGATTCCTCCTCCTCTTCCTTTCTCTCTCTGGGAAACTTGCCTGTATCTTCTGCCTAGCTATTGGCCATTCAGCTTTTTATTATACCAATTATAGAAACATACCTTCACAAAGTATACATCCCACAATATTTCCCACTTTTTTCTCTAAATAGAAAAGGGTTTTAACTCTAACATAGTAAAACTGTATACAATAAGAACAATTGTCAGGTAACAATTATATTCACAATGTTTAGTCTATATATATTTGGCAAATTTGGAGAGAGTACTGTATTATCATTTCTATCTTAGTGAGTCCAAAGTTTAATACCTAAACCATTTTCTATCATAACATGTATTTCCATCTTAAAAACATCTTTTCAGACCTTAAAACATCTTTTTAGATAAGTAACTTAAGCATTTATGCTCCTTAACCTTATAAACTTTAGAATAAAAGCAAACTCTATATAGAGGTTCTTTGATGCCCATCATCTTTTTTATGAAGTAGATTGGTGCTGCCAGAGCACACATGTCTTGCTGTCATGACAAGCCTTAGGTTATTTGTGGAGAGCTGCATAGTGCTGCACCTTAAAGATGGTGCTGGTTTCCGCCTTCCGCTAGCCTGACAGCGAGTGCTCTCTGTGATAAACAAGTCCTTATTTGGCTAAGGCTGATTATCAGGCTTGCTTTCATGTATGTGGGCCTATTAGAGATTGTCACGTGGCTTATTGGGATTGGTAGCCCATAGAGTATATAGTCTGCAGCACCCTTCCCGGGGAAGAAGAAGATTGTTCAAGGTTCCNCTGCTTGTCGAGACAGACGTGACAGTTATTAAACATCTTAAATGCTGTATTCTGTAGGTCTTTGAAGTATTCAAAGATCACCTACCTCTCTATCTAAAATGTATCACTTTAACCTTGAAAACATACCTAACATGACTACAAGTTTGGTTGTTATAGATGACTAACTACCAATCTGCATTTCTCAAATATCCTTAACAGTTTATAATAATAGCATTCAAAAACCAGAACTTTATATTTTAAAATGAACTGCATAGGTACAATACCTTAAACAAGAGTAGAATCATATATACAGTAAAACAAAAATAACCTTAAATCTGTGGTGGTGCACGCCTTTAATCCCAGCACTTGGGAGGCAGAGGCAGGAGGATC
>LOJH01010464.1:0-20977 GCA_001685095.1 Ellobius talpinus
TGAATGGGGAGTATAAGAACTTTCAAAATTAGAAAAGACAACTTGTAGAAAAAGTTAATACCTATCAAATCTTTTCTGACTTCACACCTAGGCTTCCAGAAAAATGACTATCATCAAGAAAACAAATGAGAATGAATAAAAGAATAGATCATATGCTGTTGGGGGCATTTGGACTGGCCAAACAATTAGGGAAAAATAGAATTATTATGTGACCCAGATGTGCCACTATTGGGTGCTCAGTGGCTCTGCATCTTAGGGGAATCCAAAAAAAACATTACCAACACCTTTATATTTTTGTTACAGTACTTTTCACCACAATGAATTTGCAGAACTCAGCCTTGGTTACACATAAAGAAAACACAATATGAATACATGATTGAATATTTGTTCTTCTAAAAATAACAATAGAATTCTGCTATGTACAGAAAAACCAAAATGGGTGGGACTGTAGATCATCATGTTAAATGAAATAAAACAAACTCATTAAGACAAAAAAAAAAGAACAAAACTAGCATAAGCCCTAACTTCATTCTACAGATTTGTTCTTATACTCTCTTTAAACTTGATGTTTTATGCATTTTTGTGATAATTCATTAGGGAAAAAATGATATATTCTTGGCAATTTTAAAAACAATTTAAAGATATATCAAAATTAGTAGTAGGAGTCAATATATTCTTAAATTTTAGAGACTTATAAAATGAATTACCAATTACAATTATGGAAGTTTTATTCACTACAGGCATATTTCAAACCATCCACTTTTACTAATGACACTAGGTATTCCCAAGGACTATATACCCATTAGTATCAATAAAAATAAATATGAAGATTGAACAAAGATAGATTGAAGCACATTAACCAGTGACATATTATAGACCAAGCAATTGTCTTTTTTTAATTTTTTTCTAGTCATTGATAAACACCCACTTTAACTATTCGATGAAATGTGGAGATCTTGAAGGTATACTTGTATTAAATATTTATTAGCAGTATACTGGCAGTTCTGGCTCTTATTTATAATCCCAGGACACAGAGTGCAGAGACAAAATAATTAGAAGTTTACTGGGAGACTTACTACTTAATTTTTAGGTTACACCCTTCTATATTGTCATTTTCTTTATTGGAGTAGAGGGGAAAGTACTAGATAAGATAAGCATGTGACTGAGGCAGAGTACTGTGTTATCCTGATGTGTTGCTTCTCCCTAGCTTTCTAGCCTACTTCACTGTCATCAGAAATGGATAAAGCTTTCTTCCAAGATGTCTCATTAAATTGATACAACAGAGAATGAATGGATCTATACTCAGATTGTTCTCCAAATTGCACATTACACATGGCTTTATATTTTTTTCTTCTGTATCTTACTTTTTTCTGTTTTTTATGTATATATGAGTGCATGTGTTCATGTTCATCCATATCCTGTAGCACACGTGCAGATGCCAAAGTGGGTTCTCTCACCCTACACTGTGAGTCAGGTGTACCAAATCAGGTTGTATGCTTCGTAACAAATGCCTTTACTTCCTGAGGTAATACATATTGTGAGCTTACATCAGTTTTAGTTCACAGATGTCTCCTATTTAACAAGGCTTTATTTATTTATAATGGAAAATAAAGATTCATCTTGTTTAATGTCATTTCCTGAATTATTTTCATTGTTTATAGACATAAATGTATCATGTGTCTATTCTCTACTCATCATTCAAAGGAGAGAAATATGTTTATAATGCTATTATTCTTTCAAGCAACAAATGTTTAAAACAAAATTGGAATATCTAGATATAAAAATAACTTAGCCTTCATTTATTGATATAAAAATGTCTACCATGACATTAAAATAGTTTATATAAAGTGTTTCTAAAAATGAAAATACAGATACTAATTTTCAGCATATGTTGAATGGACAGAAATGAGTTCAGAGGTAGAAGTTTATAGAGATCACACACCTAATAGAATACACTTTCTCTCAAAATTGGAGCTGACAAGATATGAACTCTGAGACAGAGCTACTGTTCACCTGTCAGCAACTCCTTTGTTCTCTAACCTGAAAGACTAGAACAACTTTTTGAGTCTAAACGTTTTGAGAGTCCTTCTAGAGAGTAATAAGTCCCTTAATATTTGCAGTGCTCCTACGCAACATGTATTGTTTATCTGTTTAAAAAATAAATAAATTGAGGATGAGCACGCTATTTTCTTCCATGTAAGACCTAAAGATTCTGTTGTTCTGAGAGTCCATGATGCTGGTATAGTGATTGCTTCCTCCACCAGAGG
This sequence comes from Ellobius talpinus, assembly GCA_001685095.1. Classification (NCBI taxonomy): domain Eukaryota; kingdom Metazoa; phylum Chordata; class Mammalia; order Rodentia; family Cricetidae; genus Ellobius; species Ellobius talpinus. The sequence continues at coordinate 2,268 of LOJH01010464.1, forward strand.
AAACATGGGCCATACCAATGCTAGGTAACTTCATCTTTAACCATGTTTAACATTGAAAAAAACATTATTGGAGTCTGTCAATTTATTGTCTTCATGCATTTACAAATGTTTCTAAGAATCTCAGACCTTTTTTGTAAGCTAATACAATAGCCTGAAAGAATCCATTTTTTTCTCTAGTAAATAGGTATATTGGTTTGTAAATGGTTCTAATCCTAAAATTAGCTATTTCTAATTATATTTCATGCACATTTAAACAAACATGTGAAGTATTAACTGATTAATTAGTCCAACTACTTATTTTATTTATGTTACTACCTTAAGAATTGAAGCCATCTCAAATATCTAATAATACATGATTGAGATAAACTAGACAAAATAATTAAAAACTGTTATAATGTTAACATAGCAGAAAGTTTTTTGGATTGCATAGCAATACTGAGTAGAAATGTGAAAAATACTAGCCTCAAAATACTAATACCGAAACAGCAGTAATTTCATTAGCAAATTTCTTTTTTACAATTTTAACTCTTGGTTTTGCTCCTTTGACCCATAAACAGACAGGCAGACAGATTTCAAGATTTCATTAGTTTCAACCACTATGTAATACTGCATTGTGTAAATGGACCACATTTTCTTTATCCATTCTTTGTCTGAGGTGCATTTTCATAAAAGAATTATGAACATAGGTGAGAACATGTCCTTGTGGTATGATTGGGCATCGTTGGGGTATATACCCACAGTGATATTGCTGGGTCTTGAGGTAGACTGTTTCCTAGTTTTCTGAGAAATTGTCATACTGACTTCCAAAGCAGCTGTACTCTCACTAGAAATGGATGAACATTGCTCTTACCCCACATCCTCTCCAGTATAAGCTATCACCAGTGTTTATGATATTGGCCATTCTGATTGTTATAAGATTGAATCTCAGGATTTTTTTCATTTGCATTTATCTGATAGCTAAGGATGTTGAACATTTCTTGGTATCTTTCAGCCATTTGAGATTTGTCTGTTGAGAGTTCTCTGTCTATATCCGTACCCCATTTCTTACTGGATCATTTGTTTTTTTAATGACAAGTTTCTTGTGTTTTTTTATATATTTTGAAGATTGGTCCTCCATCCATTGTGGGGTTGGTGAAGACCTTTTCCCAATCTGTAGGCTGCGTTCCACAACCCCAGAGAACCTAGACAATAAAAAAGGACCATAAGAGAGGTATACATAGACCTCCATAGGAAGGTAAAAATACAATATCTTCTGAATAAATTGAAAGTGCGGGGGTCACAGAATGGGATAGAAAAAGAGAGGGGAGGAAGGAAAGGAAGCAGAGAAAAATGTATACCTCAATAAAAACAATAAAACATAATAAAAAGATAATATTAAATGAAAAAGCATGTATTACCTAATTAAATAAGAATTACTTTAAAGTACTTTGGTTAAGTGGCTATGTTTATAAAGAGAAGATAGGGAAGAATTTGGTGTTACTGTGACAGAATTATTATATATAAAAGTAGTATGGGCCAATGGCAGAATGGCATTTGAAAGACTGATAAATTGTTTGCAGTTTTGGCATAAGGGAAATCATCAAGTTAATAGTAAAAAAATGAGGGTATTTAGATAGCTATGAATTTACTATGAATTCAAATAAATATGTAGAAAAAACCTGCTCAGTGAAAGCTATTTTACTCAGCCTTCAGTGCTTAATTTTATCAAGTGCCTTAACATTCTATGCAGTGCTCATAGGGGTTCACAAATATTGAGGCAATCACAGACCCGGTATGGGTCTGAGCTTCAGTCCTCTTCGTATATGTTAAAGTTGTGCAGCATGGTGTTTTTGTGGGAAACCTAACAATAGAAATGAGGTATCCCTGACTCTTTTTCCTGACTTGGGATTGTTTTCCTCCTACTGGGTTGCCTTGTGCAGCCTTGACATGAGGGTTAGGGCCTAGTCTTATATTAACTTCTTTTTTATTACATTTTTAAATTTATTTTTAACCTATTAACCACAGTTTTCCCTCCCTCCACTCCTCCTGTTGTCTCACTCTATCTCCCTTCTATACCCCTCCATCCACTCCTCCTCCATATCCATTCAAAAAGGATAAGGCCTCTCATGAGAGTCAACAAAGCATGGCATATCAAGTTGAGGCAAGATTAAGNCCCCCCCCGGCATCAAGTCTGAGAAAGGCATTCCACCATTGAAAATAGGTTCCAAAAAGCCAGCTCATGGGTCAGGGAATGATGATGGTCATTCTGCTAAGGGTCTCACAAACAGACCGAGCTATGTGAATGTCACCCACATGTAGAGGTTCTAGGGCTTCCCAGCTGTCAGTCTAGAGTCAGTAAGCTCAGGTCAACTGTCTCCGGTTTCCTCATCATTATCCTGACACCCCCTTGATTGTACAATCCTTCCTCCCTCTAGTCAACAGGACTCTTGGAACTCAGCCCAGTACTTGTTTGTGGATCTCTGCATCTGCTTTTATCAGTTACTGGTTGAAGTTTCTATGATGACATTATGGTAGGCACCTTTGCTGTGTTAGTTTGATATCCCTTGAAGGCTAGCAATTTTCTTAAGATTTACAGAGGAGGAGGAGAGCTTGGAGAAAGGTTGAGTGGAAATGAGAGGAATTGAGGGAGAGAAAATTGTGGGTAGGATGTAATATATGATAAAATAAATTCAAAAATAATAAAACAATTTTAGGATGAAAAAGCAATAATATAGTATACTTGGTGTCATAATCTGTAATCATAGAAAATGAGACTGAAACCAACAAGGGTAGACCCTGTTTCAAATCAAAGTAAAACACACACACACACACACACACACTAATAAAAACATTTACATATATTTCACAAATAAAGAAAAAGTGATAGAAGACTAATTAGTGACAAAGATTATTTAGTTACACCAACAATATTATTCTATATTTATAAGACAATTAGCCATCCTAAGTTGGCAATAACAATGAAGATATTTTCCTGTATTCTGTACTTTCAAGTTTTCATATTATTAAGTATATTGAATGCTTTTGTGTTTAGTCAGTTTTTATGTGCACAATAGAAAATCCATTCTGACATTCTTTATTAATTATGAATGAACCCATGCTGTTATAAAGTATATTACGGTTATTTGGCATGGAGTCTATAATGAGAATGCAAACTTCCTGGAGACAATATGGCTTTTAAACAAGAACAATAGTAAACAAAATAAGCTTCAGAATCCAAAAAATACATATAAGGTCTCCAAAACAACCATATCTATTTTATGTGGTATTGAAAGACAATAGTTTATATTGAAATGAATTCAATTATTTGAGTTTACAATAGGGAAGAAGATAAGAAATGGCAGAGTGATAGAAACAGATAATTGAGGTATCTTCTGAGAAAAAATCCTACTATTGTAAATAAGTTAAAAGTTGTATGTAGCTGTTTTATAATTTTCTTGAATATACTAAAGTTTAAAAATTTAAAGAATACAAAATTATAAAAATTCAAGGCATTTGGCTGAATATTTAATTATGAGATAAAGTGTAGATCCTTTTTACTTTTGTATTATTATGTCATCTAAACTAAAATGATTGGTCACCTTGGTATACAATTAAAAACTTACTATGATATTCTGTAACAATTTCCACTGATTTTAATTTGCTTTCATAAACTACCTACAGCATTACAATCACACAAAAGATGTATTTATGCTATGCTTATTTATAAGTTTAAATAGTGTTGGAAGCACAGATCACAGCACAGAACGGCCTCATGCTCAAGGTCTTTAGCTTGACTCAGTATCTTTGGGCATTAAAGAAAACCTATAGAGGTTAATTTTAGAGAGAACTTTGATTACTGGCTTTAAAGGGAGGTTCTGAGGACTAGAGAGAGCTTGGTGAACAAAAGTCACTAATCTTTCAGAGAACTTGGGTTCAGATTCTAGAACCCACATCATGTGGTTCACAACAACTGTAACTCCAGCTCAAAAGTATGTCAACCCTTCCTACTCACAAAGAACACCCCATGTACATACTGCATAGAAACTCATACGATGACACTCACACATGGATATAAAAAGAAAAAATATATACTCTTTTACAGAATTGCCCTAAAAATCGATTAAAGAAATCACATCTTATTACAAAATTATTTCAAGAGTCTAAGCATCTGCAGATAGGTTTTTACTTCATGTATTAGAACTGGCAATACTATCATTTCAAGACTTTACAATTGTCACTCAACAATCCATAATAAGCAAGCTTACTGATTCTTAAGGGAGATATGTAGTCATGTGTTTATGTCTGCTTCTTTACATTTAATACTTAAACTCACTTTCTATAAAAAATATAATGCTGATATACTACTTTAATTTTACCTTCATAAAGTACTTATTCATCAGTATGTAACTGCCCACATCTTTATCTGCAGCCACTGCCTATCATTTTATACATCTTAATTATTTCACAAAGGGAAATGAAACAAATGATTTTCAAAATTGGGACCAAAATAATTTCATTGACATCTTTCTAGGATTTTCTGCAGGTTTTGTTCTTCATAATTGCTTAATTATTAATTAATTAATTAATAGTTAACTAGTGTTAAAATCACTACTTACTGAAGTTGCATTTCCTCTGACCCCCAGAGTTTATCCATAGAGAATATCATATATTTCTGTTTCTGGATGCTATATTTAACCTATCAATAAATTCTATATTATGATCTATGTGCTAAGATTACTGAAAGATAACATTATCTGTCCATTTAACTACTCAAACTTCAACTCTGCTTCCATTAACCTTCTGGAATTTCACACACCCAAAATGGGGTATTACGGTCTCCTAAAACTTTTATTTTCAATCTTACCAAAGATCGTACCAATTATCTAGTTTCTCATGAATAAAAGTAAGACCCCTCCCTAAAATCCTGGCATGGTATTGAGCACGCAGTCTCTTAAGAAGTCTGGCTCTACTATACAGTATATTCTAATGTAATTATTTTTTTCATGGGATACATTTGCACTTCTCCGCACAGCACAAAGCAGAGATCTTTGCATCTTAATGTCTTGTCCTACTGCATCTTAACCCAAACTTTCCATATATAAATATGAAAAAATATTTTTACTGGAAATCAATTGATCTTGAACTTGATGGATGTACATACATTAAATACTAAAAACTAGCTTTTTTACATAGTTTTGCATAAGTATCCCTAATTTACACATTTGATTTAATTTTTCTCCTATTCTCAATTTTCTCTAGCTCCACTAAACCTTTTCAGTACACGGAGGATACAGAAGTATTATTTCCATATTCCATTTATACGAGCTACACTAATTAAATGGCAATGTGCAAAAGCCACACTTGTGTAAACTGTCAATACAAAGGCAAGATTTAAAAGGCTATGCTCATATCTACATATTGTTATAATGAAAAATAAGGAAGAAAAAGATGCCATGAGTTTGAAAGTAAGCAAGTCGTGGCAGTAGAGCATCTCACTTTGAGGAATTTCTTGAGGTAATATGATCCTAACTAATGAGACTTATGAGGCATACAGATTTATAAATGTATTTCTAATATCTCAGACAGTATCTAGAACAAAAAATTTACTCATCATTTTGTGAAAAACCCAGAGTTTATCTCTAGCACCACTACCAATAAGTTTTAAAAGCTAGGTATTAAAAAATTCATTTTTTTCTAGTGTAGTAAATAAGCAAAAGAAATTCAGTTCAGGAAATGCAAATTACCTTAAAAGTTAAATTGTATAATAAGCATTTCTGTCTATATTAAAAATTATAGATAGCACTTACCAAGAGGCCACACAGTGCAAGACTAATTACTTTTCTCAATTAAACTTTAAAGGGAAATTAATATTTAATCATATATATTGTGCATGGTATGATCAAATTAAAATAGGATGCAATATAATTCTAGAAATCTAAGAGGAATAGTGAAGAATTTTTATGAAAGAAAAATCATTAAAATCTATAGAATGTTCTGTAAGGATTCTAGAAAGATGAATGTTTTCTTACAATTGTGTGTGTGTATAATGTAATATATGTGCATTTATCAGTACAAGTGTATGTGCAAAGGTGTGATGTACAGGCATTGACTTTGGATATTTACCTCCAATTCTCTCTACATTACTTTTTGGGGCAAGGTCTCTCAATGAATTTGGAGGTCTCCCATGCCTCTTTATGATCAGTGAGTTCTGGGGACCTGATTTCTGTGCCTCTCACACTGTAATGTTACAAATGAACAGGATCATACCATTTTTATTGGGTTTTGAATATCAAAATGCAGTCTTCAAATTGTGCTGCAGACACTTTCTGACTGAAGCATATCTGCAGTCTCCAAAATTAACAAAAATAAATGACCAGAAAATGTCTCTGCATGGGGCAAATTTAGCATTATATCTTCAGTAAGAAATAAAACTCAAGCACAAACATGCATGCAGAGTTAAATTTCATCAGGGAATGTTTACAATAAAAGAAAAGCATCTGTAACAAATTTAAATGAGGAAGGTTTGAGAAATAGCAAGTTAACTCTAAAGAACACAGTAACACTATACCAATATGGCAAACAGTTGCTCTCATCATTACCCCAGGGTTCATATTGAGACTGCCTGGAAACCAGAACAGATAATGCTATGTATGGGCCACTAGCCAAGAGTGGAAAGAACAGGTGACAGAAACCCACATCCAGGACAGGGATCTAGAGAGAGGAAACACCCAAATAAGGTAACAATCTTAAAGGCTGGATCAGTAACTCCCCACTGACAGAGTTTCTAATCGCATTTGCTGGCAAAAGAAACTGTTTAAATGGCTTAGATTCCTTTTCTTTTTTAGTCAGTCCATATTTTAGAAGCTTAGCCTGGAAAACATTAAGTCGCCCAGTCTGAAGTCTGCTAAAATCCTTCCTCAGCATTTATCTTCCAGAATAGGCACTTTCTGTATTTATTATACACAACCTAATGACAGCAGTGGTCCAATTTATATAAATTTAACTGACTATAAATAGAGCAAGAATATTAATGACTATCAGAAGAGATAAGAATGCATAGTATTATCATAATTAAATGGAAAATACTTACAGGTGGCCCAAATAGAAGATGTTATTTCAATAATAGTCTAAAATTAAAATATTTATTTATATCTTTGTCATTTGAAAATGTACTTAATAAATGTCATATAAAAATATCTAACAAAAAGTAAGTGACATGCATGAGACATAAAGCAAGAAGTGGAGATGAGCTGGAGAGGAAAAGAATCATGAAGAGATAAAGGGGAAAGGGAGGAGAGTGCTGGGAAAGAAGAGTTAGGGGAAATTAAAATATGCCAATGGAAGTATAATAAGGAAAACCAGTGTTTTATATGCTAACAAAAACAATGAAACATGTTACAGGTAATAAAAGAAATAAGTGATTCAATTTTCTAACATGGGCTAATTTAGTGTTTTCTATATAAACATCAATTTTTATTATAATTCTAAAATGATGGGGGATATATTCATGTAATAAATTTGAAAATAGTGGCAATAACTCAAGATTTGCTATTATCAGATTGCAGTTTACATCTCTAGAGTGCAAGTGAATTCAATTTTATAATAACATCAAGGTAATAACTCCCAAATATTTCAACCAGATTTTGAGATGCTGATTCTTTTTCTCTCTCCTTAAAACTTCTTCCCTCGTACATTACATTTTCCCATTGCAATTTTCCCTTCTTCTTCCTTCCTCTTCCTTTGCATCTCCACTCCCTTCCAGATCCACTCCTCCTCCATTTCCCTTCAGTAAAGAGCAGGCCTCAAGGGATATCAATTGAATAAATCATAAAAGGTTACAATAATACTAGGCACAAACACTCATATCCAAACTGGACCAGATAATGCAGTAGGAGGAAATGGGTCCGAAGTGCAGGCAAATGAGTCAGTGACAGACTTAGTTGGGATTTTATTGCTGCGAAGAGACACCATGACCAACACAACTCTAACAAGGAAAGCATTTGACTGGGGAGTCTCACTAGCAGTTTCAGAGGATCAGTCCATTATCATCATGGTGAGGTGCATGAGTTCAGGCAGAGGTAGTACTGGCGACGTCTTGATATGCAGGCTACAGGAACTTGACTGACACACTGGACAGTATCCTGAGCATAGGAAAACCCTAAGCCCCACCCACAGTAACACAGTTTCTCCAGTAAGGCCATACCCACTTCACAGAGCCACATCTCCTACTAGTGCCACTCCCTAGGAGATTATGGGACCAGTTGCATTCAGACTGACACAGAGACATTCCCCTTTCCCTCTCTTAGGAACCTCACAAGAATATCAAGCTACACAACCATAACATATGTGCTGAGGACATAGAGCAGACTCATAGAGGTTCTATATTGTCACTTCAGTCTCTCTGAGCCCCTAAAATGCCTGCATAGTTGATTCTGAGGGCCCTGTTCCTTTGGTGCCCTTGAATCCTCTGGTTCCTACAATCCTTCCTCCCCTTCTTCTATGGAGTTCCACTGGCTCCCACCAACATTTCTCACTGTGGCTCTGTATCTGCTCCTATCAGTTCTGGAAGATGCCTTTCTTAAGTAAATTTGGTTAAGCATATTTCTACAAGTATAACAGAATGTCATTAGATATCACTTCATTGGATTTTTTTTCCAGTTGCATTTGGTTATATCCTGGGTCTCTATGCCACATAGCCTCCGCCTCCTGACCATCCTGGCAGAGGAATCATAGGCTTCCATTTGGCATGGGCCTCATTGGTTGGCCATTCCCACAAGTTCTGTGCCTCCATTACCCCATCACACCTTGCAGGAAGGACAGATTGTAGGCTGAATCTTTTGTGGCTGGGTTAGTGTCCCAGTCCCACAATTGGAAGCCTTGCCTGGTTATTGATGATGACAGGTTTATGCCCTGTATGTCCCATTTCTAGGAAACTTAACTAGGGTCATTATCACACATTCCAGAATGTTCCAACTGAACTAGGTTTCAACATTGCCCCATCAGTGCCCCCAAATTCTAGTCATCTCTACCAGTACTCTCTCCCCCAATTCCTCCTCCACTCCCTACATGATCCCTCCTGCTCCAATTCCCACCACCCCCTAGTCTACCTGCACAATCTATTCTATTTTTCCTTCCTGGGTAGATTCTCATACCCTTTTGAGCCCTCCTTGTTACCCTCTCTGGGTCTGTGGAGATATTAATTCTTAAACAACATCTCAAAGTCTATACAAGTAAGGTTTAAAGTAATTTCAAAAGCCACTGATCCCTTGAATTTATATGATGACATTTGGCCCGTGTTGAAGGTATCTTGATATTCAGAGTAGAATTGATGGTGCACAGCTTAAGTAGTCAAACTACATGTCAAATAGGAAACAAGATAAAATACACACACAGACCAAGAGAAATATAAACCTATTCTGAAGGCCATTTTTATTGTATATGGCAAATTTATGGGAAAAAACACAGATTGCAGATTACCACCATCATAAAAGGCCAGATTATTGTTTTAAAGTTGTAGAATTCTTTAAATTACAGATATAGAAAACACACATTTTCAATTAGAGTAAATTATCCTAAATTAAATGTGTTTTATACAATCTTTTATTTAAAAGCATTGGCTCTCTTTCATTTATAGGAGTCTACCTCCACAAATTCACATGTCTATTTTGCTTCCTAAACATGAAGAAAAAAAAGCTCATTCGGTGAATTCAATAAACTGACTTATATAGACCTGGAAATAAATTCATAAATAATAATGAATATGTTATTCTCAATCCAGTCATCTGTGAGAGGTTTCTGAACCATTAAACAACTTTCTAATTTATTACATTCAGCATAAGTACCATTCTGTTTTCCAAATCAGTTGAGAAGTCAGAGAGATAAGTAAGAGGTGAGAATTTAGGGGATGGAAAATCACAAAACTGAGCAGTCAAGTCAGCTTTCAGTGAACATTCAATTGTAACACTTTCCATTATAAAAATAAAAGATGCAAGCTAATCCTGACCTTTAGATTTATCTCATGTTAATATGCACTCATGTAATTCTTTGAAATTTTAAATATATGCTAATACATAGGTAAATACTGACAGACAAGAGTCTATGTGTAGAATAAATGACAAAGAAATTTCATAGCACCGTAAGGTCTTCTGGAGAACCAAATGATTTTCATGATCTTCTGTTCTGAAGAAAAATCCAAAGATGTGTTTTCTCTTTAAAGAAAATCTCAACCTCTTTTTTTCTGTGAGTACTGTTTGTCTCTTTTCATGTGCATCCTTTTAACTGATTTTTTAGAATCATATCCAGTGTATTTTCTTCATATTCACGTATTCCTCACATCCACAATACCCACCCACGCCCTTCAGTTTTCCTTACTTCCCCATCAGTTTCCTTTGGGGTAGATATTTAATCCTTGTAAGAGGGCTTTACTTTTATGAAATGTGGCTAAACTGCCAGAGGCTACACACAAAAAGAGAGCTGATTTCCCATATCCCAACAGCTACGAATTTTTCAAAACTCCTCCTCTATGGGTGGGACTTTGTGCTTATTTCCCCTCTTCATGCTGCAATTTGATTGGTCTCATTTGTTCTCGTGTAGGTCCTAACTGTCTTAGCCATTGTGAGTTCATGCATGCTACTGTCCTGCTTTGTCCGGAAGCTGCAGTATACTTACTTATATTCATCCACTCACTCTGAATGCACGCTTTTTCCTCCATTTCCTCCACAATGACTCTTACATCTTGAGAGAGAAAGTGTGATATAGCTGTCCAACTTAAGGCTTTTCATTCAGCCTGCTCTTATTCTCTGCATAGCTGGGAGTCTCTGTCTTAAACAACATCTACTGCAAAGTTGCTAGATGACTACACAGCGATGAAAACGTGAATACAATTGCCCAAATTCAAAGCAGACAAAATCCTGCACAGGTAGAAGAGGTGAACACAAAGTTCCATCACTGCCCAAGAAACTACTGAAAATTAATAGATACTGGGAGAGAACTCTTTCCATTGTTAAGAGTTTACCAAATCCGCTCTCTGGGCAGGCTTCACCTGTGAGGTAATCCTTTTATGATTCACAACTGATGGCATTAATAAAAGGTGGTGGAAATTTCCAGAGACAGGCACAGTTGGAGGAAATATGTCCCTGGTGGCCATCCTTCGTGCCTATGGCTTGCTCTGGAACTCTACCTTGCCACTTGGACTAAGAACGAGATGTGTGATGGTGGCTTGAGGCCTCCAAATCTGAGAATCAAAATAAACCCTTCTTCTTTGAAAAAAAATCTGCTTCCAGTACTGTGGTGAATTCCACTGTAAACAATCATGTTTATGGAAGTCATACGTATTAAACTGAGATCGTTGCATTCAGACTTTTAGTCACTTGGACGTGCAAGAATTGAGGGGAATGCATAAAACATGGAAGGGTTTGTAGTTTAATTTATATTTCATTGTGAGAACAGTAAACAAAACCTGTGCTATCAGAATAAGAAATAAACTAACATTCATTCAAATAATCTGATAAACTTTGCTTAAATGTAAGAATTATAAAATAATAACCACACGTTCTATTATGTTATAAATGTCTCACTTTACATAGGATTTAACACATTCCAAATTAACTAGTATCTCTAGTATGAAGATAAATAACCTTGTATTCTAATATACCCTTGAATTTTTCTTTCTAGTAGAAATGTTTGGGCAGCTTATTTCATATCCAACCTTTCAAAGCTTCAAAAAAGTTCATGCCTAGTGAAGTTAACGTGAGGGAGGATAATTTCAATCTCTTATTGACTTGCAAGATGCATCCACCTTGATGTTTTCACAGAAGCTGATTTCACTGATGATGATCTAAAGAGAAATGTAAGGCTTTGATCAGAATAAATCTAAAGAAAGCTGAAATCTACAAATATGAAGTGATTGAAATTCTTTTTCCATCTCCCCTTAGTGAAATGAGAAAAGCAAAATACATGGCTACCTTATAATTAGTGTGAGACAAATTAAAAGGTTATGCTTAAAAATGATAAGACTGAAGAAAAATAATGTTTAATAGAAAGCATACATTGTTAATGAAATGAAAGAATCAAGTGTTCCAAATGTGAATAAGAATGCAGTATCTTTAAATGCTGCCCTTCATATTAATATCAGCAAATCATGGTTCCTTCTAACATTCAATTGAACTACTTGAAATAAAATATGACTGAAGGGAAGGAATTCCTTTGCTCTTTTTGTCTAGCAACATTTGCAGTTGACAGGACTGTCATAGTTACTTGTAAATATAATGTATTAGTCATTCACAAATTTATTCATCTCCATGCCAGAGGAGGGTTGGTACTCAATTAGAGGATGATCAAATTGATGATGAGGATTGGGATTAGAGTTGATGTACAGCAATAGTGGGCAGATACATTGTAGTGTATGCAGATCTTCACAACATAAAAAGTAGTCCTACCGAAAGCAAAAATCAACACTGATATAGAGATTTGCTAATTTATGCTTGTAAAAGGTTAGTTTTAGTAAGTGTCAAAATATTTAACAGTGGTATTGTAATAGTGCTATCAGGTAGGCTATTTCTGAAGAAATAATGAGACTTAAACATCTCACTGCATTTAACATGCTAGCATTTGCTACTTCATGCAAAGCAGGAATCCTTAATTAGTTTTGTGTTACTGCATACTAACGTCTCTTTCATACTGTATTCGCAGAGCACAAATGTTCAGTTTTTCTAATTTTGTGGTTTTTTCCATATGGAGGTGATCAAAATGAATTAAAAGTTCAGTGTTTTCAATCAGAAACATTTTTATTCAGGAGCAAAGGAGGCATAAGCACATTGGTTAATCGTGATGAATTTGCACACCTGCAATAAGTTCTTTTCCAATTATCTGCTTGAAGAACAGTTTATACATAAAATAGGTGATATTAAAAATTTCTCTTCAATTTTTCTTTTAATGCAAATAGTGGATAAATGAGAAAGATACATATAAATATAAGAAACACACACAAACATTTATTTCTACAGGTTACTATTCACTGTAAATAACACAAAATTAGACAGTCATCGCACACAGCTAATAATAAGACAAGTCTACTATAAAATATTTTTCAAGTGTGCTTTTCTGCCTATCTATCTATCTATCTATCTATCTATCTATCTATCTATCTATCTATGCTTTTGTGCCATATGAGTTATGTATATCTTGAACATGCAGGTGCCTGCATAAATCGAAGATCATTAAATCCCCTAAAATTTGAACCACAAGCAATTGTGAGAAACTTGATGTGGGTGTTGGGAATTGAGCCTGGGTCCTCTTTATATATATATACATATATAAAGAACTTTGAGTTTTATTCTTGTTTTAATCTTATTTAATTTTATTTAACACACATAAATATAATAAAAAAGCTAGTCACAGATGTCAAAAGACAAGAAAATGTCCTATTAAAAATACAATAAAATTATCATGTACAGAATAATAAATTGAATAGTTGGTTAATATAGAGTTTTTTTATCTACACACAGTGTTAAAAGTCTTGCTAACAACCGCCAAAATTGTTTCTGCTCTGAGAGGGAGGATGCCACAGTCTTTAATTGAAGCTGATTTCATCTCATTCCTGAGGCATACCCTGTCATGGTCTTCAAATTCTCTGCCTAGTGGGAACAGAATATGTTCAGCACATTGTGGGATCCTGGATGGCTCTGTCTTGGGTTGAGTATCCATTCCACAAAAGTGAAAATCAGTGCTCACAAGACCAGCAGAGACCTTCTGCCTATCTAGAGTTCTCTTTATTCTTCTCCCTGTGTATTCTACCTTCAAGACTTTCTTCCTCCTCTCCTGTTAACAAATTTGTATGTCTAGTTTATCAAACAAGTTAAAACCACCAAACCTACTGGGCGTGGTGGTGCATGCTTTTAATCCTAGCATCCGAAAGGCAGAGGCAGGCAATGCTGATGTAGAGGTACACAGAGAAATGTTTCAAGATTAGTATTTGTGCTTTCTGACATTGGGATACTAAATTGGGGTGTTATCTTGTTAATGAGTCAACTTGGGTATTACTTGTGAGAATACTGCTCAGTTCAGTGGTCTAGGAATTAAAAGCCAAGTGGGGAGGGACGTTAAGAGTATCGTGTAACACTGGTGGCAAGATATAGGGGTCACTGAACAGTGCTGGCCTGTCATTTCATCAGTAACAAGGTGAATAAATCCTGTTAATGAGATCTTAAAAAAAAAGAAATTACATTAACAACTATAGCAAACTGAATCAAAACAATATATTCATTGACAGATTTTAGTAATATTCTTACATTGCTTCTTCTGATTTCACAGTGGTGAATTTAAATGAGTAATCTTCCTCTAAACAGTGAATAATTTAATAAGAGACCAGCGAAGGTAATTTTGGAATGGAAATACAATGGTGGGAAATGATGGCTTTAATACTAAAATATTTCCATTTGTTAACTTTTAGGCTGGGAGATTAATTATAGAGATACAGAACTTTGATAAGTTATATTGTAATTGAATATGTTTTCACAGGAAGAAATAAAGTTTGGAGCATATTTATTTATTCATAAAACCTTAATGTACAATTTATAAGAGAAGCCAATGTAAAATTTATTTTAAATGACAAATAAAGATAAAGTAGGTCTAGCACAGAATGAAAAAGAGTGATGGGAAAAACTGAGTTCAGATGTAAGCATGTGTGGGGAAAGGCCAGGAAAATATTCTGTAAAAGATTTCCTAGTGACGAGTCAAATCTAAGACTAATTTTGGCAGTTTACTATGACTAGAAGTAAACCTGCTATTAAATAGCTCTGAAATGAACTTTTTAGAACTATATATTTTATTGATAAATCACAGACATTTCTCTTTATGTCTAGAAATATTTTTGATAATAATTTAGTATCAAATTTGAAAAGTAATTTTGAATACTTGGGATAAAGTAGATTTTCAGTGTTCAGTTGTAAATAAAGTATCTACAACCAATCAGAGTTCAGTTGTGAATAAATCATCAAAATCAATGAGTAAATAATTTATAAATTATCATTCACTTTACTTATTCTTTTATTTTACAATCAACCATGGTGAGCAAAACACTTTTAATTTTTTAAATTAATATCTCTATATTTATGAGAGAATGTTCTTGAAACTCTCCAATGGAGGTATGCATAAGAAACAAATAAATTCTGTGATTATTGATGTCAACTTTTTTTAATCTTTTGCATCATTAGATCAATATTTATTTAAATAATAGGCAGCCAAACTGTTTCCAAAAAGTTTTGTAATGTTTATTAAAGCCTAAGAGGGAAAAGTATATGTTAGAATGAAAGGAGAGAGTTTGGGGAGGCAAGAGTGATGCAAAAGCTTTAATTGAAGATAGCACAACTTATTCTAATAGAAATAAATTAGAATATGCAAATTGTACCCACAGATTTATGTGCATTAAAATATTGGGGACTGGTAGATGAATAAGCAGAGGATAGTACCATTTGATAATGATTGACATGATAGCCTGAAGATACTGAATAATGTCTATCAATAAATAGTGTTGTTTCCATTGTAGCCTAAACATGGATCATTTTAAGAAGGACATTCAAGTGGGAAAGGATGGTCCACTTGAACATGGTGGTGTAAAATTAATATGCAGAAATTGTGGACCTTTGTTGGCACTAGGACAAAACAGCTGCTGACCAAAATTTACAGAATGAATGTGTGAGTGTTCTATAATTTATTGGGATAAATGAGTTCAAGGTGGAGTAAAGTTCGTACAGAACACAGGTTGATTTGTTTCAGCTTTGGAAATTCTGAGCTTTCTCACAGTGAAACAATAAATTCTGTGTCAATAAATAAATGTTAATCATAAATTATAGCAACATAAAATCCAATTCAATTGTGAGTAATGAGTAATCTCATTTGGATTAATTTTCTGAACTCTACTTGCTTTGATTATGCCATTACTATTCTTATTGGGATTGCAAGTTTTCCAATTATGTATCATCTAACAGGAATCAGATATTTCTATAATTGAAATAAAATTAATGAACCCGCTTCTTTTTCATATAAAGTGTCTCCTTGTTTCTTGAAATGCTGGAGGTAGACTCTTTCAGATGTTTACAAGTCAGTTTAAATTGAGAGAAAATGAAACCTCTTTTGTTTTTGTTTTTTTATTTATTTTAACATATATAGAAGATCCCCAAGTTAGTTAGACAAAATACTGTTTGCTTCATTAGATTGTTTTCCATGGAGGCTAATAGAATTCAGAATGTAATGTGAGAATCTACTTGCTTAGAGGTACTGAGTATCAAGCAGGCTGCAAATAGAGAGTAGACCTATGGGTAAGCTGGTTTCTTCTATAGGAGTCTAGGCGTGCCAGTCCAGCAGACACTGGGAAAGTCCCTGATTAATAGGTAGCACTGGTAAACAAAGGAATACTGGAAGCTTCCAGTATTTCTCTGTTTTTCACTTTGTCTGCCTGAGAGATAGATAGAGCTGAAAGGTGGACACATAGAGAAAATTTTTCTAGACACAAGGAAGAGCTTTTTTACCCTTGTAAGAAGTGGCAGCTATACCTACGTGGTGCTTACTCTGCTGTCATCAGTTTTGTGAACACTGACTGAATCCTCTAACCATAATCTTACAATAACAGGTCCAAGGTATATTTAAAATAAATGATATCACAAATTTTCTAGGGAATGTTGGGGAAACTGCACACTATAAAAGTTTTAAAATACTTTCTTTGCATCATACCTGTTCTAGTATAATAAAACAGAAATCATTCACTGAAGTTTATGGACTATGACAACATTTTATCAAATGTTCTATGCATTTATTTCAAAAAGAAAACCTGAGAAACTCTATATGACTTCCACTTCTCAAATGCTAGACCAATATTAATGAAATTTATTTTATAAATTCTAAATCCAGAAGTAGAAATTTTTATGAAGAGAACATTTAGCAAAATAAGACTTAAAAATAATTTTGTCTGTTTATTTTTGCATTCCAGAAAATTTAAATTTTATTGTTTGTACAACAAAAAAATCTATTAAAGAGGTAATTTGGCTTGCTTAGTGTCATGTTTTCCTTGCCTACATGAAATTCTAGGTTTAGTCCCCAGCATTACTAAACAAAGAAAGTACTGTAAAAATGAAAAGGCTTAAACTGTTTAGGTTCAATTTACCTATCCTAAACAACAAAACAAAAAAAATATGAAGTGTTATATGGTAAAACAGAAACTATCACATTAAAGTTTGACAAGGCCAACCAACAGAAGGAAAATGACCCAAGAGTAAACAAAGTAATCAAAGACCAACCCGTTCACATATGCAAGAGTACCACAGAAATACTAAACTGAAAAGCACCAACATGCGCAGCCCCTTGCAGGCCCTGTGATTGCTGTTTCAGTTTCTGTGAGTTCATAAGAGATTTTCTCAGCTGACATAGAACACAGTCTATTGACTATCTGTCTTATACTCTTTCTGCCCCCTCTGACAAGGGGTTACCTGAGCTCTGAGGGAAGGGGTTTGTTGGCAACATCCCATTTATGACTGAGTGTTCCAAGGTCTCTCTGTATTGTCTCTGTTGGACTGTCTGTCTTTTTGTCTGTCTGCCCCCCTCTCTCTCTTCCTCTCTCTCTCTTTTTCTGTTTTCTCTCTCTCTGTTTTTTCTCTGTGTTTTATCTCTCTATCTCTGTTTTCTCTCTGTGTTCTGTCTCCCTCCCTCTCTCCCTGTGTGTGTGTGTGTGTGTGTGTGGTGTGTAATACCTAGCTGTCAGCTTTTGTATTTGTTACCAACTGCTGCAGGAGGAAGCTAATATAATGATAGTTCAGTCTTCTACAACTTATAAACACTTTCAGTAATGTAGCAGGATACAGCATTAATGAAAAATATCAGTAGCCCGCCTATACACATATGATAAATGGGCTGAGAAAGAAGTCAGAAAAACATCACCCTTCACAATAGCCACAAACAGCATAAAATATCTCAGATTAACTCTAACCAAACAACTGGAAGACTTATATTACAAGAACTTTAAATCTTTGAAGTAAGAAATTGAAGAAGACACAAGAAATTGGAAAGATTTCCCATGCTCTTGGATATGTAGAATTAACATAGTAAAAATGGCAATCCTACCAAAAGCAATTTATAGATTCAATGCAATGACCATCAAAATGTCAGCAAAATACTTCAAAGACCTCGAAAGAACAGTACTCAACTTAATATGGAAAAGCAAAAAAACCCAGGACAGCCAATACAATCCTGTACAATAAAAGAACTTCTGTATGCATCACAATCCCTGACTTCAAATTCTTCTCCAGAGCTACAATACTGAAAACAGCCTGTTATTGGCATAAAAACAGACAGAAGGAGCAATGGAACTAAATCAAAGTCCCGGATATTAACCCACACACATTTGAACACCTGATGTTTTACAAAGAAGCAAAAAATATCAAATTGAAAAAAGCATATTAAACAAATGGTGCTGGCATAACTGGATATGAACATGTAGAAGAATGAAAATTGATCCCTATCTATCACCATGCACAAAACTCAAGTCCAAATGGATCAAAGACCTCAACATTAAGCCAACCACATTGAACATTAGAGAAGGGAAAGTGGAAAGTACACTTGGACAAATAGGTACAGGAGACCACTTCCTAAATGTAACCTCACTAGCACAGACACTGAGAGGTACAATCAATAAATGGGACCTCCTGAAACTAAAACGCTTCTGTAAAGCAAAGGATACGGTC
>LOJH01010465.1:0-27402 GCA_001685095.1 Ellobius talpinus
ATATATATATATATATATATATATATATATATATATATATATATATATACCTAGATGCTCTAATATAGCTTAGAAGTACATACATAAGCAATATGCTTACTTGCAGACTTCCCACAGACCACAGGGTCTGTTACTAGTGGTGTTAGGTGCACCATTCTCCCTAAATATAGAATAAAACAAATAATGAAAAGATTCGATCCAACTACAGCATTTGAGAGAGAACATCTGAGTGCAGTATCAGTAAAATAGAGGAGGTGCTACAGGACATAGAGGCTCCAGGTGGTAAGATCTTCTCATGATGCGGAAAAGATGAGTGACAAATGAGTGGTCTTCGTAGCTCCATTGCTATCTTAAAAGTGAAGATCTTTAGTTGTTGAGGACTGTTGCAGACCCTGTATCCAGGACAACTAGGAAGTCGGCATCACCACAAAACCCAAGACAAGGAGCCCAATTCACGATGTATGTAAGTCATGTTACACAGTGTTTTGTGAGACTACATCAAGCCAAAGACAATGAAAGCTGATGACCATCCTGGTGTAGATACCCAAAGCACTCACCTGAGCCTGCCAAAGAAATGTAACTCATATAAAACCCTCAGGTATTTATGGAAAGCCACTTTTGTTGTGCATCAGTCTTAACTAGCCTGGCCTGATAAAAGGTCCTTTACCTAAAATGATCCACAGACACTGATGGATATCCTACAGTTTAAGGACATTTTTTTATATCCAGAGTCTCTGGACAGCATGATCTATCGCTAAAGTAGTTACATACCTTCTAGGAGAACAACCCATGAACCTCTACAGCCTAGGACACCCATAGACAATGTGCACAGTTGATACCTGAGGAAACTACATGGATAATTTCCTTCTCAATCTTCTTGTAATCACAACCACTGCAGTCCATCCTACATAACCAGAATCTAGCATACATATGTAGGCAACAGACAACAGAGTCGTTAGAAGTAAATCATCTGAATCCTGTGTAAGCACAAATGTGTGAAAAATGTTAGAATGAAAAAAATGAAAATAGTCTTATGATTGCAACTCAATTCAAAGAGAAGAAAGTTAACCAATTGCCTAAAAAACAAATAGTCCATATGGAAATTATAACAGAAATGAAAAAGATACACGAATGTATAGACAATCAGTCACATTAAGAAACTCATTTGTGATCTGAATGAGAAACTCAGCAGAAAGAAATATCACTGAAAAAGAGAACAGAAGCCATTAACATGAAAAAGTTAACAACGGATACAAATTAAAATACAATTTAAGACCAGCAAGAAGGCTTCTGGGTGGCAGGCAAAGAAACCTGATACCAAGCATGGAGCCTGAGTTTGATCACTAGGATACATATAGGGATAAAGAGAAATGACCTCCACAGGTAGCCATGCATTCGCCTACTCACCCCAACATAGGTAAATAAATAAAGTGTAAAAGCAAGAATTTATGGAAAATACAATTGGATACCTCAACAACAGAGTAGATTAAATAGAATTTCTGAACTTGTAGCAGATCTTTTGAAATAACCCAGCCAGAGTAAAGGAAAAAAGAGATTTGTGGAACAAGGAAGGAAGGAAGGAACAAGGAGGGAGCTAGGGAGGGACTAAGGGAATGAAGAAAGCAAAAAGGAAAGAAGGGAGAGAGGGGAAGACTAGGGAAAGGAAGAGTGGGGAAGGGAAGAAAGGAATATAGGAGAGAGGGAGTTTGGTTTCCATAATATGTGTTCCAGAAGGAAGAAAAGAAGGGAAACATGGGGAAAACATATTTAAATAAAATAATAACGGAAATAGCTCAAATTTCAAGAAGATATTTCCATAAAAAATATAGAAAACACAAAACACCCCAAATAGATTGGGGGGCTAAGGTATAATATGCTAAAACTTTTCAAAGTTCAAAATATACACAGAACAGTTAAAATTAAAGAAGAAAGTATTACGCATCATGCAAGAAAATCTGTGCAAAATTAACCACAGATTTCTCAACAGAAATTTTACAGAGCAGAGAGGATGAGGTGACATATTGGAAGTGATTTTTAAAAAACTGTCAAGTATAATTATACTCAGCATAACTGCCTTTCAAAAATGAGAGAAATAAAGTCTTTCCAAGAAAATCAGAACCTAAAGGGATTAATCATGGCCAGACATGCTCAGTGGAGCATTACATCTAAATGGTAAGTGACAATGACCACTATCATGATGAAATGAAAATCTAAAACTCAGCTGAAGATCACCTAATGAACAAGAGAGGTAAAAAAATCAAAGTGACTGCACATAACACCACCAACTGAATAGACAAGAAGCAAGAAGGAAGAAGAATATAAACACCCAGGAACAGGAGGTAAGAGGGGGTACTGCTTTCTCTGCTGCTGTCAAAGATGGCTAACCAAAATGACCTTTGGGAGGAATTGGCCTATTTGGCTTACTTTTCCCATCACAGATGATCACTTTGAGAACTCAGGGCAGGAATTCAATGCCAGAACCTGTGTAGGAGGAAGGCTGCTAGTTAGTTCCTGGCCACTTAACCCCAAAATAACCACACAGAAACTGTATTAATTAAGTCACTGCTTGGTCCATTGGCTCTAGCTTCTTATTGGCTAATCTTTTACATATTAATTTAACCGATTTCTATTAGTCTGTGTATGACAGTGGCTTACCAGCTAAAGTTTTGGCATGTCTGACTCTGGCGGCTCCATGGCGTTTCTCCCTCTGCCTTCCTTCTGGCAGCATACAGTCCCGTGTTCCCCACCTACCTAAGTTCTGCCCTATCAACAGGCCAAGGCGGTTTCTTTATTCATTAACCAATAAAAGAAACACAAACACAGAAGGACATCCCACATCAAACCTGAAGACTGGAACTTCAGCGTGGCCATGGAGGAGTGTTGCTTCTTAGCTATGTGCCCATGGATTTCTCAGTTTGCCCTTTTATACAGCTCAGAGCCACCTTCCCAGGGGTGGCAATACCCATAGTGGGTTCTGCTCTGCCACATCAATCATCAATGAGAGAAATTCTCAATTTCTGATAGGGGAATCTTTACATTTACCATTTCCTCTTCCCAAATGACCCTAGTTTCTGCAAAGTTATCACAAAGTAATCAGCACAATTGGGCATAGTAAACAGTGAAAGCAGATATGTAATGGTGAGAATTTAAGAGTATTAGGTAAAAGGCTTTTACCACAGTTCAGAGAGTTGTTTTAAGGGGGACTAACCAAACAAGGTAAAAAAAAAGAATCAAAGACAATAGGAAGTTTAATTAGCTCACAGGGAGAACACATAATCTATCTGTACAAAGGAGTATGAGAATAGTCTACATGCAGCTTGCATGAAAAAAGAAATGATATTTTGAAAAATTAAACAACTATAAATCACTAATTTTATACTATAAACCTATAGTAAGTGGTAAATGCATAATGTTTGCACAGTATAATGCCATCCAGACATACACACCCTAGAATGCTGGGCTATAGAAAGGAAAATCTCTATTCAGTATATTTTTTCACAAAGTACATGGATTTAAAGGTACAAAATTCCAGCAGATTTATATAAAGTAAGGCTGATCAAATGTCTTAGCAAAAATACTTATCATTTAATAAAATGCTTGAGACTGAAAAGAAAGATAAGTAATATCAAAAAATACCCAGAATTTCAAAGATACTATGTAACACCTCCATGATTGGTTTTACAGAAAAGTTGTGACCCACGAATATAAAAATATGTTTCACATTCTAGTCCTATAAGAGAAAGATAAATTGGGTATAATTTTTTTTAAAAACTGAAAGATATAAGTTTGTAAAAAGTAAAATCAATTAAAGTGATAAAATGATCCAAATCTGAGAAAATGGTAACAGACAAATTTCCCAAGATTGCATGTTAAGACACGATGATGCATTTTAATAAGAATATGTTTGACTGGAGAAATGTCTCCATGGTTAAGAGCACTTATTGCACTTGCAGAGGACTAGTGTTTGGATTCCAACATCCACATCAGGTGCCTCACAACTGTCTATAACTAGTTTCAGGGGATTCAGTGCCCTTCTCTGGCCTTCTCAGGCACCCTCATGCATGAATGCTATACATACATAAATGGATATAAATTTGAACATAAGTAAAATGTTTAAAAATACATAAGTGAAATAATACTTCTAGCAAACTTGCCTTTTGCTTTAGGGCAAGTTAGATTAACAATAACAGAAACATCCACATTCTCCACAAAAGCTCTTTCTCATGTGAACACATCTTCATTGTCTTGCACTAACGTGCTCCAAGTTGCAAATGAACCACATCAATCCATTATCAGCCAAGGCTTGTGTCATAAATTATCTTTACTGTAGAGAGGTTCTTCCTTTGGGTTTAGGCAACTGTGTAGTAACAGGTACTCAGTAGTCTGAATTTTACAGAGCAGGGTAGCTGACCTGAAGATCTTCTGCACCTCATTTACTCCTCTCCTCCTCTAACCTGTGGCTGGACTGACATAACCAGTTAAAACGGTCTCCAGTTTGATGGCCTTTGCCAGGGCGACCCATATTTGTGCTCATGCGATAGTTAACCCCTTCAGAACAACTTGCTTTCAGTAATGTGCATCTGGTTTTCCTCCCTGTCTTAACATGGAATGGTAGCTCATATCTGTTTAGCATAAACTAACATTTATTGTCTGACATGTTAGATTATTTCTTTAATCACTTATTGAAAGAAAACTCAATTGTTTCAAAGTCTAGGTGATTGTGATTAAACTAAGACAAAATATGTGTGTGTTGTTCTGTGTCTGTTTTATAGGTTAAATGCTGTAACTCATCTGGGCAAATGCTAAGGAGTTATATTTCTGGTCTATATAGTGCAAGTGCAATTAATGTATAATAAACTGAAAACATGTTTCCAAAGTGAAAATCATCTGAAATTTCCTTGTGTGGCATATCTTTTCATTTATCTGAGAGTGTCTTCTTTAGAACAGACATTTTAAATTTTATTAAAGTCCATGATGCTGACTCTTCTTCTAGATCACATCATTGTTCATGCAAAATATCAGAAGCACTCTGAACAGAGCCCAACAAAGAGATAAGAAATGTACCAGTAAACCATTATAGTAACACAACAAACAGTCCTACAGCAGTTATCCAAATGGCAAATGGTCATGGGGCTAATAAAAGCAGTAAGTGAAAAGTCTAAGTACTTCATTGATACAGGCATCTTTTAGTAAATCAAAGCAAGAGAGATTATCATATACGTATGACAACTATGGACACACTTCTTATATATGACTAAATAAACAAGTGACCTATGTAGCATATAAATATGTTTTTATAAATAAAACTCTACAGAAAGAAAAACAAGGATAAGGATATGTTGATGAGACTGAGAATGGTAATTTCAGATGAAGCATAGAAAGTTAAGAGAAAAAATCATTTGGTTGGAAGAAGGGTACAGTCAAAGTCACTGATTTTATTTGGCAATAACTATAGATTTTAAAACAACTTATTTAAATTTAAATGAGGGGGCTTGCTCAACAGTCAAGAGTGTTCACTCTCCCAGTTGGTTCATCGCTTCAGTATCCAGGAATCTGTCAACTGGACTGCACACTTGAGCCATTCCTGACACTGAAGCATAGCCTTACACTTGTTGGCTAATATTGAGTATGCATTTTATGCTACAATGTTGGGAGTAATTCCTTTCATAGCCACAGATAAATCATAGTGTAATTACCTTGTCAATCATGATTTTAATTAATAATCCACAGAAGGAACTGATATAAATCACTTATTTCTCAGACTATTTTCAAATGCATAATTTCATGTGTGTATGTAATTGTCTCATTGTGTGTATTAATCCCAACATTGCTTGTGTTTAAATAGAGCTTAATTTTCTCAATTGTGATTTTATATTAATCATCATTCAGGGGTCACCAAAACTGTCCTAAAACATATCAGGGAGCTATTTCCCTTCATTAAGCCATATTTGTTTTCTTAATTTTGACTGAGATCTCAAGTGAATAAAAAAAAGTGTTCATCTTGAAGGGAAAGAAATGTTGTCAATTCATGAATGTTTCCTATTCTCTCTTTAAATAGACTTGCTTCTCAGCTCTGCTGTAGGGATACATGGGCAAATGTGTTTTTCTCTTTCACCACAGGAAAGTATTGTGTTCACAATTTTTCCTTTGTTAATTGCTTGGTATTTTTTCAAGCAAAATATAGTTAATATTCTATAACTTACCTCTGAACCCTACACAGTTTTCAGTCTCTAGGAATGCACTTTTGATTCATTCCCAAATCTAACATCTCTTTAAATTCATGCTTTGCTGAAAATCCAACAGAGTTCCTTTCTGCTGAGTGTTGTTTATACACAAGCACGTGCTCACGCACGCACACATGCACACTGACACTCCACAAGGAAAAATGCATTATAATTGTGGCTCTGGTGGGAGATTAGGAGCAAGATGATGTGTACCCTAACATTTCAGAGTCCCTGATTAGAGATTGAAAACATCCTTTCCTCTGCTTTAAGCTGTTTGCCAGTTTAAACTGCCTCCAAAGATTTCTTTGCCATAATAATTCTTCATTAGTAAAATGGCAAGATAATGGAAACTACAAAATACAGGACTACTTAGAGGAAACTAGAACACCAAATGTGATTTCCCACCCTCACTGTGACAGATTCAAAGTGTAATATACGGGTTGAGAAACACATGTACCAACTTTTCTCCTGAAGAGTAAGTATGAAGCACTTAATTAGCTGCAGGGAATTTCTTCCTGAACTATTTTATTCTTCATTCTAATGCATCCTTGTGAAGCAGAAAATGCACTTCTCAAGTCAGCAGGAGAACTGGCCTCAGCCCTGGGTTCCACCATATTTAAAGAGCTGTTGAGATCCAATTTAAAAGGTATAAGTTCTGTGTAAGGGTTGCTCTTCTTTCTGTACTCTGTTTTCTTTTCTTTTGCTATTTGTTGTTTGGTTTTCTGGGTTCTTGACTTCCGATTTCTACCTCATTGTTCCAATATTTGACAAAGGCCTTCTTGCTCCAGACCAAGTCAAAAGATGGATGGATGAATGGAAATACCTGCTTTCCTTCGAGTTTCTGTGGGGTTCTAATGTGTAATAGAAATTGGATAATTTGTGCAAACAATGCAAGAGAATGTTTGTTCACTTTTACCACAATGACACTGAGAAGAATCTTTGGTGATCTTTTACAAAAATAAAAGTGAGAGGAAAACATGGTTTTCCCAGGCTGATATTTTTGGGCACTCCATAAATTCTCCATGTTTCTAATAGTAGAGCAAATGTTCTACTCCTTGCCCAAAATAGAAAATGCATAAATCTCCTTGATTGAGAAGTCTGATCCATGGTGTTCCAGAAGTGGAATAGCCGAGGTTTTCTTAATTCTGTTCACTGCTAATTCTCTAATTCTGAGAGCTAATGTGCCTGGTCTAATGCTGTATTCCATTCATTCATGAGGTTTGACAAGTACAATGTTTGTAATTAATAATATCAAATATTAATAACATGTTTTCCTTTTCATCTAAAATTGTGAATAGATGAGCTCGTTAACCCCCACCCCCAGAATAGCTTGTGGTTTGTTCAACTACTCTACATAGTATTCAGGATTCTGCTTAACTCTTCATGTTAACTAAATTACTGGTGTAGCTCACTGTACCCTGTATGCTTGTCCTACACTGAGCTCCATGGAGCAAGGTGCATGATGAATGTAGCTCAGTGTACCCGTGTACTTGTCATGGAGTTAAGGTGCGTGACTTATTAATGCTTTTGAATTTCCATAGAAATTATATTATTGGTAATATTTCCAAGTCTTTTGCAAATTCTTTGCATGCTTATATGGTAGGTTATGTCATTATCCACTTGTGTATACAAGTGATACAGAGAGACAGAAGGATATGAATTATCCTCCCTGTGGGTTTTTTATCTGTCCAGTGGTCGTGTGGAGTGTGTCTCCTTGTTTATTTTTTTTTTCGCTGTTGTTATTTTGGTTTGGTTTGGATTTGTTTTGTTTTTTACACAACTTTTTCTGTAGTCAGTATTCTTGATGCCCAAATTGATACTTGGTGATAATAAAGTGTTCAGTGAGTGTTCAGTGTATGAACTAACTCCTGTCTAGCCAAAAATCATCAAGTACTAAAATGTGCAATCAAAACATTACCAAAAAGAATAAAAATTGCCTTTCGTTTGAGCAAAGTTTTATTTGGGATATGATTCAAATACTGGAAAATGACATGATATTCAAAAAAAAGAAAAGTGCACAGAAAAGTGCAGTATTATTGTTAAGTGTGACAAAAACAGCTCAACCTTGGAGATATGCATGGATGCATGAGACACTGAACGTCACCACCTACATGCTGTGAACTCTTCGGGGTGTTACGATAGCAGAGGCTCTCCCCTTACTTCTGCTTCTCGTTTTGTAAAAGTCATTGAGGCCAGTTGCTGCAGCTCTATATCTCATAGCATATATCTCCCTATCGGGTCACCACCTCTGGGGTAAGATGGATTGTGTAGTGAAACACAGCAGATAACCCAGTTCAAAGTGAGTAGCGTGATACCCTTCATTCCTCCATCAGCAGAAATAGTCTGGGCAAGAAAACATAACCATGATGGTTGCAAATATCACAAACCAAAATCCACACTGTACAGCACTCTTCAAGACCTCAAGCACAAGAGAAAGAGAGATTTGAGAATTCACCAAGAATTAATTATCTCTAGAATAAACAGAAGAGAAAGAATAAAAAAATGAAATGCCCCACAACACAGTTTATTAAAAAAACAATAAAAATAATGATAAGCTTGGGATGGTGGCTTAGTTAAGCAATGGAGTTCTGGTACAGTATGTTAAAATCTCTGAGTTATTCCAAGTTCAGTTTAATGATTAACCATCAATAACATTGTTTTATTGTACTTTTAAAACATGAAAGATAGTGCAATGGAATTTGAGGGATACCATAATAAGGATTTCTAACAATTTTCATAAGTAATACAATAATGTGTGATTTTGTTTTGCACTGCAAGCAATACATATGAGTTATCTGGAAGTTACTCTACACCAACTTAATTCTAGAAGATTACTCTGCATGATAGTCATCACTCACAAGCTTAAATTATGCATCAGAATATGGAAATGCCCTGAAATTAAAATTAAGACTGTGATGTAAAGGCAATCTATGTAATTATAGTACAAGAAGTTACTTCCTCAAGTGTGTGTCCTTTGTATATGTGTTTATAGATGTGTGGATATCACTAAAAAGGAGAAGGCATATATAGAGTCTTAATATATTGACTCCAGAAACAACTGTCAAAGAGAGAAATGGAGGAGAAACTCTTCCATAATTTGTGATGAACGAAACATCCTTGACTTCTTAGGCAAATAAGAATCTTCATGTTCAATTAATGGGAAAACATCAGTGTGGATGTTGTGTGAGCTCCCAGAGTCTACACATAATTAATGCTAAGGAACATAAAAGAGGAGGCAGTAGATTCTCTGTCATCACTGGAGTGTGAGTAGTGTCTCCACTTTTTAGTAGCATTGTTCTGCCATGACCACAGCACATCTTCTCCATTCTCACATCTTCATCACAGCAATTGGAACAGCAAAGCAGTGTGTTAACAACTTTGATTTGCAAGGAAGTCATCTATAGCATGAAGTCTTAATGAATAAGTGATAAATATATATCTGGTGTAAGCTGGAAAGTCTCTGCCACCATTCTCCAGTGAGAGTGACATATTTGAATATTATATTTGAATATTATGACATACTCATGATAGAAATTAGGCAATGGTATAAGTTATAGTGGAATTTAAGACAGAGATTATCTGGGTGTGTGTGACCTGAGGATAATGCTTAAAACTCATCTGGTTTTCCAAGAAAGAATTTAGTGGTAACAGGGATTCAATAAGAAGATTCTCTGCTGCTGGCTTTGCAGATGGAAGCTGCACAGGAAGGTTGTGGATAATGTCTAGAAGATTTAAAAAATGGACATGGCTAGAAGAAAAGAGACAATAGTCCTACAGTCTACCACCATCGTGTGATCCTGAGACACCTCTTGACCACAATATGAAAACTTGATTTTAGCTTGCAACACTCAGCACTGAAAAAGAAGATTCCCTTGTCAGATGATTCTGGCTTGTGTTAAATGTCAGTTAGAGAAAACTAGGATGCTCTCAGGCTAACAATACTAATATTTACAAAATTCATAACGAGTTTTATAAGCTGGTCAAGTGACAATAAGCTCTCATAGTAAGGCTTACAAAGAATCCAGAGACTTGTGATAGCATTATCCATCTGCAATAGATATTGAAGTGAGCATTGTCGAGGTTAAAGATTACCCTGGCATGTTACACAGCAGCTAACAATGCTTCATCTGGATTAAAAACCAGACAGTCTAAATCCCTGTTACTCAGTGATGCCTCTAGGTTACACAGTAAACAATGCACAGCCTGCAGGTAACTCAGTAACTGATCCATAAAAGATGCTCAGTAAAGGTTCTGGAGGGGATAAATAAAAGAATTCATGGCAGCAGGGGAAGGATTGAGTTGCACTCCACACAGCAATGTGCTCTTTGATTATAATATAAGAGAAGGGATATGCATAGTAAGAGGGATAGAAGATAATAGTTCTTGTTTGATGCAACTGAGAACTGTCCCAAACCTGGCTGCAAAGTCGAATTCTTATGTAGTTTTATTCTAGGCTTGGCATTATCTTCTTGCACAGTTGGAGGAATGGGGGCATGAACAGTATGGTTTATGAAACTGTAATGCACTTGATATGCTGTTATGTGTTATGTTATGTGGGTTAGTACTGAGAATAAGCACAAACTCTCAGTGCTTGTTCTGTTGAAAAAAATATTAAAACACAAAAGAACACTATTTCTCATTGAAATGATCATTCTATTTCTTCCTATCATAGGAATGTGGCTTACACACTTCTCTTCAACTTTCAGTAAGTTGAGTCCCAACAGACACCAAAATTGGAAGCATTGGAGGTAAAATATGTTTCATAGACATAATTAACTCACAATAACAGCTTGGCAACACAGTGAACTTGAGAATATTAGGTGTTTTTCCTTGTGAGAGCATGACACACTGGGGGCCCAGGCTTACTACCACAGTTCAGGATCTAAAAAGAGCCTTGATTCCAGTTAGTATAGTTAATCCATGAAAAGATAACATTTAAAAAATTGAGGTATAATTTCTATTGAATGCACATTAACTTTATATCATTGTAAAGTCAAAAGTTGCAAGTCCAGTCATAGGTTGAATACTATTTATAGCTGTGCAAACCGAAGATTAAATCTGGAATACTTGATTCGAGAGCTACTAAGTAACACTCTTGTTCACCTAATGGAAACTTGCTCATCTTTAAAAAGTGATGTGTCACAGCTGCAGAGGGGTGAGGAAAATATGTGAAGCAGATGAAGCAGATGTATTTAGTGAACTTTAATGGCTTCAATATGTTTAGACTGTATAGTGCAAAGTTGTAAATGAATTGTGAGAAGTGAGAATGGAGAATCAGAAAATCGATGGCTGGGGAATGCTAAGCCACAGACCATTCAACTTGCCTCATGATGGAGAGCTACCAAACAATTTGGGACCCTGCCTGGTGCCACCATCACAGAATTTATACTAACTATATCTTTCAGTGTTCAAGGTTCAGTATGCCCTGGCATAAGTAATGTGAACATTTAAAACAAGGGGAAATGTTTCAGTTCTCACATGTAATAAGGATTCTCTTCTATGTAAATTAAATAATTGGCCTTATTATATTTTCTTTAATGGTTAAAAAAGCTAGAAGGCTGAACTTATGACACAGAAAAAGAATTGAGTAAGTTCAAACAAATGTAATTCCATTAGAGAAGAAAGTCTGTGAATCTATTGGCCTTTTTTATTCTGCTTAAAATTTAGCTTGGATTCATAAAAAGTGATTCTTATCCAATATACTTTAGGCAAAACCACATCTATTAAGAGTGATTTTTATCTACTATGCTTTAGGTAATACCACATACCTCCATTCTGGTAAGCACTGAGACAAACATGCTACATTAATTTTTATGTATGCTTCCACTAATGGCATAGTTTTAATGACAGAAATATTATCCTTTGTATTTTCTTGTATTATTTTCATCTTGAATCTGATTTTTATATAATGCCTGTAAATTAATCCTCTGAAACTGATATGGATGACAAAACTATTGATGTTTGTCAAATTTTATCAATTGGTCAGAAATTAAGTCACCACTTAAGATAACCTTGGCCAAACAAAGTTTTCTTATTTTCTGAGACTTCATGACACTTTTCAGAAGTAAAGAGCAAAATCAAGTATCAAATTATAGAGCATGGAGCACAATGAAATTAAGTAGAGGAACATCTAGATGTGAACTATTTTGTTCACTTATAAAATACGGTGTACTCAGATGCAGAGACCCACGGCTACACATAGGTGGAGCTCAGGGAACCCTGTGGAAAAAGGGAGGAAAGATTGTAGGAGTAAGCGGGGCTCAGAAGATCTCACAGAGATGGAAGGGACAATCATAGAGCCTGCATGAGTCTGGGTTAGGTCCTCTGCATATATTATGATTGTGCAACTTGGTGTTCTTGGGGATTCCAACAGTTGAAATGGGAGGTATCTTTGACTCTTTTGCCTGTTCTTGGGACCCTTTTCCTCCTACTAAATTGTTTTGTCCGTCCTTGATATGAGGGTTTGTGCCTAGCCTTATTGTAACTTGTTATGATGTGTTTGGTTAATACCCCTGGCAGACTGGCTGTTTTCTTAAGGGAAACATGAGCAATGGATCTGGGGGAAAGGGACGGTGGGGGAGGGAGCTGGGAGTTATGGATGGAAAGGAAACTGTAGGGATGTAATTTATGAGATATTAATAAATGAAATAAAATGTGATATGCCTAATTTCTTCCAAGCAGTGTCTCCATGGAAAGAGAGTAGACCTATTGCTACAGCTGAGAAGTCTTGGAGATGAACAGAGATATCCTCATGCTGTAGCAAAAAAGTTTTGGCTTTCAAAGTCAGACTTGCTAATTTGTTAAAGCTTATTTATTTGGCTTTAATTAGTATTTCTGGTCAAATATTAGGAGTGACACATGGTAGATGATCCTCATTTTTAAATAAGATTAAGACGAACCATTTCCTGGCTTATAACTGTGAATATTTTTCAGCCAATGACCATGTTTTTGTTTGCTTATTTTTCCAACTGCAGACTGAACAGTGCCTTATTGATACTAAGTAAGAATTCTATTAGTGATCTTTAACCCTCTTCATTAAATTATTTTTGGCATATGTTCATTGTACATAGTCTTGAGTTCATAAGGAAAACTGATTAGATATATGTACTTTGAGCACAGGTACCTTCCTCCATCACACATTCAGCTCCCTGTCTGCTTTTTATTTTGATACAAGTCATTATTGTGTTGTCTTGGCAATGATCGAACTTCTGATCCACTTGCCACAGTATCTTAAATATCTGGGATTACAATCCTGCACTAATATGCTTTGACTAATTACGAAGTAATTTTTTATCTTTTTCTTTTTGAAATTAAACTATAATTACATTATATCCTTTCTCTTTTTCTCCCTTCATGCCCTCCCTTAAGCCCTTCCTTGCTTTCTTTCAAATTCAGGGCCTCTTTTCTTTTACTTGTTTCATTGTTTATATTATATTTATATGTGTATAGGCATATATGTGTATAGAAGGACATATATTTACATATGCACATATTCCTAAACACATAAATACAACTTGTTCAGTCTGTACAGTAATAGTTGTATGTACATGTTTTCAGGACTGACAATTTGGTATTGAATAACCAGTTGTTGTGCTCTTCCCTGGGGAAGACTATTTCTCAAGCTCTCAGCACTCCTTATTTGCTTTTAGTTCTTTTTCAAGGGTTGAGGACTGGTAAACACTATCCCATCCATGTTAACTGTTTATTTATTTAGTCCTTTTTCAGATCATGTTAGGATAGCCATGTTGGTAAGCTATGATTACAGCTTCTGAAATTTCTAGGTAACACAATCACACAGAAAACTTCCTGTTCCTCTGTCTCTTACAGTCTTTCCACTATCTTTCTTCCACGATGATCATTGAGCCTTAGGTGTAAAAGTTATGTTGTAGATGTGTCTGGTGGGAATGAGCTCCACAACTCTGCATTTTTATTGGTTGTGGTTTTCTGTGATGGTCTCCATTTGTTGCAAAGAGATGTTTCCTTGATGAGTGTCCTAGTTTAGTAAGACAACAGTTACAGGTTCTCTAAGACCCATAACTTTACTCACCCTAGGTGGTTGACTAGGTTTCTAGTATCAGGCATCATTTCTTTCTTGTTGAGCATGTCTACAATCCAATCAGAGAGCTGTTTGTACCTTCCAAGGTATGTGTGCCATTACTCTACCCTTAGTTATGTTGCCAGGCTCATCCTTCTTGTGGTTCCTAAGCATCATTGTTGGGTAGGACTGCTAGTTGCTTGTTCCTGGAAGCTTGAATGGCACTGTCTGATACCATGAACTCTGATTCTCAGGAAGGAGGCTTTCAGGTCAGAGTCAACTGGGGTCCTTCGAGAGGAAGACTTCTGTGCCGTGTGTGTAATATCTATGCTGCTTTAGGAAGAGGTACTTACTTTTCACCTCCAGAGAACAA
This sequence comes from Ellobius talpinus, assembly GCA_001685095.1. Taxonomy (NCBI): domain Eukaryota; kingdom Metazoa; phylum Chordata; class Mammalia; order Rodentia; family Cricetidae; genus Ellobius; species Ellobius talpinus. Next base: position 14,633 of record LOJH01010465.1, read on the forward strand.
CCAAACGCAATAGTCTGTTTGTTTTGGGAACCTCTTGAACAATTCTGATTGATAACTCAAAAAGATAGCTTCTAATGCCTGATACTAATTTTGTTGTTGTTGTTGTTAAACAGTCCATGGGTCTTGGAGAAAGCATTGGTAGCCTAGATGGGAAAGTTCATTTAAACAATATATGTATATTTATATACCAACTTTTATGACTTATAGTTATTTTCAGTTAGATAGGTAATAGTATGAGTTCTTATGACCTTTTTAAACATCCTTACTGTGATTTATTCCCTTCTCTCCTTCCTTCTTTTCCAAGTAGAGTCCCTCATTTTCCCCAGGCCCCTTCAGATCTTTCCTTCAATGCTATTCCCCTCTGTATTTCATCTCCACTCCCATGAGTTGTGATCACTTTTTATTTTCCTGCTTTCTGAAATAACTCCAGGTGATATGTTCACATCTGAAGATTTGGTACACCAATTTTTTAGTATAAAGGGAAATTTTTTTAGTATAGTATAAAGAGATGGTGGTTTGTAGAAAGAAATTTGTGAAGCTCAGGAAATACTTCAGGGAGGGGAATTTGTCTAGAAATTCATAAAAATTTCAAAAAAGTGAATCTGTGTTTAAGTACAATGTGTAAATAAGAGTTTGTTTAATGGTATCAAAAATAAACAATTGATCCAAGCTATGCACCATTAGTCTAGAACTTTTTATTTGCTTTATTGCAACATAAAACAGATTGGGAGTTTTCCCCCTTAGTCTAGTCAGCTGAAACTCAGTATTCTAACATAGTCATATTACTTGGGACCTTAATTGTCACTACATTTGTTTGTTACTTAATTTTACTTGATTTCTTTTTCATATCTAATGTCAAAGATATCTCAAACTTCATGTTTTCAACTACTTTTAGCTTTGTTGACTGTAACATACTTCTCACACTGAGGCTGGTTCCATACTGGGTATGCAGCTTCTCTTGGCACTATCCCATGTCTCTGATATTTCCAACATCTCCAACACCATCCAAGCTTCACCTTCACAGCTTCAGGCAATGGCCTCTCTGGGCTTCCATGCAGGGAACTCCCCCTTCACGTATCCCTGGCCTCTGTGGTTTTACTTAGCCACAGAAGGAGGTTCCATGACCATAACCACTTTTTTGTAGCCTTGACTCTAAAGCCAGAACCATGTGTCCTAAGCTGCCACATAGTTGCATCCCTGTTGGTTGTTAGGGCTGGTCCATGGCCTCCTCCTTCAATTAACATTTGCATCAGCTTTCTATTTTTGATGGTTTCCTTTACTGCTGAAGCGTTCCTTTAATTCCTTCCCCTATGTTGTAGACTTAGTTGGGTAGGGACTTTTCGTGAGGTTATCATTCCCCTGTTCCATTTAACATCAGCTTTTCCTTAAACTTTTTCTCTCCTTAAGCACTGAACCTGACTGAAACAAACATTTCCTGGTATTCCTTTTCTCCTCATACTACATTTTGTAATTTTCCTTACCATGCTTGATCCTATTCATTGTAGATCTGCACAAAATCAATCACTACTAACCATAAGACAGTCAATACTGGGCTGTCTTGAAATTTCCTCTGCCAGCTCCATTACCCAAAACTCTTCAATTTAGCCTCAGTCAATTTTTTAGGACAATGTCACAAAGCAACCGTATTCATTGAGAACATATGACAATTGTCTCTAGGCCACTTACTAATATTCTTCCCCTCTGAAACTTTTCGAGCTAGGCCATCAGAACTAGCATTGCTCTCAGCATCACTGTCTTCCACATTCCTGTGATGATGGTCCATTAAGCACTATTTAAAAGTTTCAACTACTTTTCTAATCTAAAGCACAAAAGTCCACATTCTGCCAACAAGTAACATGATCAGGCTTACTACAAAAGATCTCAATTATGGCATGAATTTTGTCTTTGTCTCTATTGTTGTTAGGAAGCACCATGACCTAGGTAACTCATACAAAAGAAAGTGTTTACTTTGGAGTTTGCTTAAGGTTTTAGGTATTTAGTCCATTATTATCATTGTGGGGGGTATGAGGCTGGAACTGTAGCTGATTTCTCCATCCTAATTCAGAGAGAGAGAGAGAGAGAGAGAGAGAGAGAGAGAGAGAGAGAGAGAGAGCCTAGGCCTCACATGGGATTCTGAAACCTGTGCTCCAGTTAGACATACTTTCTCCAACAAGGTCACACTTGCTCCATCAAGGCCCCAATTCCTATTCCTTCTAATCCTTTCAAGGAGTTTCATTACCTGATGACTAAGTATTCATATATATGAACCTGTGAGGGCCGTTCTTACTCAAACCATCACAGTCTCCAAGAACAGCTCTTACTGGATGCAGTTAACTTTCATCTATGGTAGCAGCACCACGGTGAAATATATCCAAATACTCTCTAAAACATATTGATTTCACTAAGCCTTCAATGGCTACTTTAAAGAAACAGAGGCTGGATGTCACAGTATGACATGAGATTCCACGTACATGAGATAGAACAATTTATTTCAATTTTTTTTTCATTTCAGGATCTAATATCATATTTTAAGTAATCTCTATGTGATGTCAATATTTGCTCTTTTTTTGTTCTTGATACATAGAATTTCAGAACCAATCTTTGAACCATTTAGTTGGCCTGGAGAAAGACATGTTGAATGATTTCTCAAAATAGAAAAATCCCCAGGATGTGTATGAACTTGGTAATCATTAAGTATTCTATAGGAAATGTAATCAAAGATGGGTTTTCTCTCAAGAACAAAAGAATTTCTCTACTATAGTAATATCACTTAATATCTCTCTTAAATAAACTGCAATGAACTCATCGTTTTCATTACCATTGCATAGATGAGCATTCTTGTCTTCACTTCTCACAGTCTTCAAAAACTATGTGAATTTGTTGAGGCTAGACTCTGTACCTAGCGTACTAAAAGGAATGGGTCATAGATAAATAAGTCTTAAGGATTAGCTGCTGTTGATGAGAGTGTAGTAGTTCTTGTTTTGCCAACTCAACACAGGAAGATACATGAAAACTACAAAGTATAATGAACAAAGGGATTGAGCATGGAGTTCAACCAGAGGAAACAAAGGCCACAAAGTAAGATAGAGGCATCATATAGATGGAGCTTTGTGGGGCTTATTGTCTTTGATCCCAGGAGGTGATTTTACAACATGAAATTAAAAGAGACAATAGAATGCAACCTGCAAATAAATAACAAGGACACATAATAGTCCACAAGGAAGAGAGCACTGTAGATTCAGTATGCTCAGCATGCTTAGTTAATGAGCAATAAGTAGGTCACAGTTAGAACATAGTGAGAAAAGTAAAGGAAGATGTTAGAGAGAAAAGTAACTATATACATATGACTTATTCAGCATATTACCCCTCTCATGCCTTTTAATTTCTGCTGATCTTGTGGGGATAGAATGATGTGAGAAATAACATCCTGATTGTAAGGAATTTGTGGTATATTTAGAAAGACAAAGCTTCGACATATGCACAACAGAAGGGAACAATGTCATTGTTAGTGATGGTACTTGCCAGAAAGATTAATCAATGAGTGCTAGAGGACAAAGGAATTTCACCATAAATGTGGAAAATTAGATGGATGGAACAAAAAGAATGAGAGAGAAAGAATTTACATAGAAATATATCTGGATATAATAGTGCTTGAAATAGTCTTTATTGATAAACAGGAGAAGGTACAAGAGAAAGCAGTTAAAACATGGACTCTCATGCACTCAGCTAAATATCAGATGCTAAGTCTCTGCTTTCCTGGTTGTATTTGTGCTTGTATAATTATTAATAGCACAATCATTCACTCAGAAGTTTTCTGGTTTGGAGGGTAATGTTCAGTCACTGCAGTCAAAGATAACAACTAATAAATGAATATAGATAGGAACCCATGAGTGTAAATAGAGGACCATCTACCCAGTTTGCATTCTGGTTCTATACATGGAAGCTCTGAATAAATATTAGAAGTTGAATCATCAGTCTGTCTAAATTCTAGTGACAGTACTAAAAGTACTTCTACCAATGACTTGCTCTACCATAAGAAATATCCAATAAAGATTTCCAAAATATTAACTCCTTCCTTAATTAGTCTTCTGTGTTATAGTTATATTGTGCTAGGAATTTTGGAAATCAAATAATATGCATTAAGTGATCATACTTTCTTAATATTTAAAGCTATAATAATCTATTAGACACTATTATATAATAAATAATATGATGTTATCTTAGTTAGGGTTACTACTGCTATGATAAAACACCATGAACAAAGGCAACTTGGGGAAGAAAAGGGTTGTTTCAGCTCACAACTGTCAGTTAATACTCTAACATTGAGGGTAGTCATGGCAGGAATTCAAGGCAGGAACCTGGAGGTAAGATCTGAAGCAGAAATCAAGAGGAAACTCTGATTAGTAGCTTGCTCATCATGGCTTTCTCAGCTTTTCTTTCTTGAAGCTTTCTTAGATCTTTCTCTAGGTCACCATCCCAGTTTGACACAGCTCACAGTGAGCAGGGATCTCCCACATCAATAGTCAATCAAGAAATGCACTGCAGGCTTTCCTACTGGCCAGTCTGCTCAGGACATTTTTCCAATTGATGTTCCTTCTTCCCAAATGATTCTAGTTTGTGTCAATTTAACATAAAACTAGTCAGCACAAATGTTTAGGATACTTCATTCAAAAATAGCACTCTTCCAAATGTGTAATTTTTTTCTAAAATGCCCTTCGGAAACTATAACGTGCATGATCTATTGTTGCTGAGATGTAAAAACAGAGAGCGCCTTTGCTCCTGTAGTTCTTAACAGTAAATTATTAAATAGTTTAGGAATAAATGGACATTCTTGACAATGGAGTTAATAAGCTCTTAGATCTTACTTTTGATTAATGAATCATGTAGGAAGCTTTGTTTACACCTGTGTAAATCAATAAACTATGTTGTAAAACAAGAAACATAGACTTGGGGTCATTAGATTAATTTTTAACTTTAACAAGTCAGGAAAAGAAAAATCTATAAGGACTTTGGAGTTTTTCAGTTATGGCCCTTTGGAAGAGTATGCTCATTCTAAAAGGCATAGCATATCTACAAATTGTAGTATGCATTGTTTCTGCTAATTCAAATTTAGTATTTTGCTGCAGTTTCATTGAGTTTAAAATTCTCTAATGCTTTTATTTATTAGAAATGAGTACACACAAAGACTCTGCAGCAATAAATGATGTTAGACCAATTTTTAAAAAATTATCTAAGGACAGTTCTTTTAATTATAAAATAAAAAGCAAAACTGTATTGTTCTGAAATGCTTTAGCTACTGCTGTTTTTATATAGAAACAAGAGCTCACCTAAACTATATAGGAATCATACATATTACTGCATTTTTAATGGAATTTTATTCCATTCAATTTCCAATGATTTTTTAAATTCCCAGTTCATACAGTTTTATGTACATAATTCTTACTAGAGCCAAATCTTGAGTACAAAAGGAAAAATTAGTAAATAATATGATTTTTGCAATATGTCATATGAACATTATAGAATCACACATTTCAGAATTGGGTGTAATTGCATATTTTTTCATTGGTCACAGAAAATATTGGCTATCATTACATATCAGCAAGTTGTTATACATTAAAAACTTGTTGGGTTGTCCTATTCATTAATTTCTCCCTTTGTTGGCTCATGAGTCCATGCACCTACCCATCTCACAAGTTAAGCATCTTTCAACTGCTATTTGTCAAACTTTCTGTTGCACTCATTACATGGACTATCAAAACATCAAATTTTAACTGAGGCTTGGCTCTTTCTATTTATTATACATTACAATACTTACTGCAACTGTTGAATAGGATTCTTGAATAACTAAATTTATTAGAAAGGAGTTTCACTGTGTAGCAGGTTAAGTAGAATTTTTTGTGGAATTCATATTATTGCATATCTTATTCTTGGGGATTGAAAATAAAAGATATTAAAAACACGTGCTTAGAATGTTGGGGAAATTCAACTATGTGTCTGTTCTTCATGTCACGGGATGATTTAAGCATCATATGACATAAGCACCAATGAAGTCTTGCTGCATCAAGGAGGCTTACTGTCCTCTGTGATGAGAGAGAGATGAATGCGTATTGGGGCAACAGAGCTCTTATCGTCTAAAATGATAGTTCCTGTGGAACTGACCAGAAAAGGGAAGGGATTAAGTTGATCCAAAAGTCATTTACCAAGTTACATTGACGGAAGTTCAACTTGGGGTACAATCCATCCTCTATAGTGGGGATTTGGGGACATTTCTCTGGATTTAACAAACTGGCTTTTCAAAGCAAACTTGTTCTTTTAGATTATGTAGTGATATCTCGAGATTTCTACGTACTCCAAACTTTCCTTGGAAATTGAGTTTCTCCTAGCTGCTGTGCAAGCTGCTCGTCTGAAAGTTTGCAGAGTCATAGTGTATTTCGTCCAGAACAGAGAAAATAGAGGGATATTTTAGAGAATGAAACTTGAGAACCTGCTGACTGTAACATTAAATGTCTATGGGGTCAGGATCCTTCTCCATTAAATTAGGAATTGAAAACCAGTGTCCCAGAGGTCGAATTCCATCCCTGAATGTTTTGCTGTTGTTGTTGTTGTTGTTGTTGTTGTTTTAGCCAGACTCGTGTTTTATTATTATAGAACTTAACACAAACGTATTAGTTTGGTTTGGAAAGATAGGCTAACACAGGCCTATCCTGACTCAGTGCCTGAGATCTAGGCTGTAGGGCAATGTATGATGTCACCTGGTCTTTATTATTTCACCTCATCTCTCAACTCCTCTCCTGTCCTTGATTTCCACCCATAATCAGAGTTCCAGCTGTACTCATTCTTTGTTTCACGTTTCCAAGTGTGTTGTTCCTTTTGGCTCTTTCTTAGATTGGTATTTCCATCTCCAAAGCTCTTTGCTGTATACTTTACAACCTCACTGCCTTCTGCACACTGGCTACTTGACCCCATCGCCACAGCATTGTGTGGCGATGTTATTTTAAACCAGATCTCAACGTCAGATCTACCTTTCTCAGTTTTTTGTTTGATTTGTTTTCTATCCTTTGTCTAAACATTCTATAAACCTGCTTTATCAAAATAATTCTACACTTGACAGATATCCCACAACACGAATGTTGCAATGTTCTCGCCACTACCTTAAAGGCAGACAGCTGAGGGAAAGAACGCGAATATTGTTTCATAATGGTGTTAAGAACAGGAATAACTTGATTCAAATTCTGTCTTGACATTTTAGGATTTGATTAAGTGTCAACCCTGAGCCCCAGTTTTCCAACTCAGTAAAATCCAGATCAATTATCACATAGTATCAAGTGTTATTTTTGAGTTATCTACAATATTCTTAGACATGATATATAAAAATAAATATGATTCTTATTTTTAAATAAAACACTGTTAGTGATAACGGAAGTTTCCTTTGGGATATACCCATGATGTCAGAATTTCCCATATACATTTTCAAGCTGCTGACCTATTCTAAGTTTATCCCTACTTAAGTTATTCAATGGTCCTCTGAAGCTATGAATAGATGATGACCTCAGATCCTGGTATTCTATTGGAGCTCTAGAAATGGAAAGCAAGGACATCACACATTTTCTTTCAAGTTTAAATTAGGCATTTGAAACTAGTAGTATATCAAGGCAACAAAAGAATTGGAAACAAACCTGTCTGCTGGTGTGATTATACTTTAAAATGGTCTGTGTTCCAATAATTGTCAGCAGGCAGAGACTGAAAGTCAGGTAGAGGACACAAACCTTGAAAAGACCACCAGGGATCCTCACAAGTTTGGAAAGTTAATAATCATAAGGTTTAAAATGTGCCTGAATGGATTCACACACTGCCTTGAAAACCATTGCAGACAATGCAAGCAAGCGTTCCATATTGGAAAAAGAGGGGAGAAGCGTTTATTTAAGGCCAGAATATTTATTTTGTTTTTGCAGTAGCAATTGTTATTTTTGCTGCTTTTATACTTCTTATTTTCAGGTATAGAATAACCTCAAAATATTTAAGAGAAAATGATGTGAGAGAAGTGCATTAGTTGAGAAATTCTTACAAATATATCCTTTGTCTTTATGATAGAAGTTTCCAGAACATGTGAAAGAAATTCTTTTCCTAAGCAGTTCCACTTACCAATGTTGCTCTAAGCTTTTCTGAACTCTAGTAAGTCAGACACCCAGAGTAAAACCGTGATGTCTACTGTTGGGTATATTAAATAAGTCTTTCTCAGAGTCTAAAGTATCAGCACATCTTCAGCCTGAGTACTTTTATCAGTGTGAGAATATTTGTAAAATACTTGTATTACTTTAAAAGACCCTAGGCACTAGGAATAAACTTTTTATATTGAATACAGATCATGGTCCATTTAAATTCACTTGTCAGTTCGTTCACTGGATCCACACTAAATACTGGGCTTAGTGCCTAAGGGAACAGAGATTAAAAGGAAGAAGAGGAAGTAAATACTGTAAATACAAAAAGGCCAGAACAATTATGCAATAATCAAGAATATAGTTAAGAAGCTGAGGAAAATTGGGATGAAATTTTAGGTCAAATGAATTGTCATCCAGAACAACAGTAATATATTGAAGTACTTTAAACTTAGAATTAAGTAGATATATTAAAACTTTAAGGATTTCCATATTTAATGCCTCATGTAACTTTTAGATGACAATAATAAACAACTGTGGGAAGGTTGAACAAAAGCAAGCAGGAAGTGAATGTAACTTCAAACAATCAATTTCAGTTTCAAGAACTAGAGCCTGGGGATGCATCTGTGGGGGGAAAAGAGTTTAGATATGCCTTGGAGGGAAAATGGTTAATTCAAAATATGGTGGGGATTTCTGCTAAAGTAGTGATTCTCAACCTGCGGGTCCTGATCCCTCTAGGAGTCAAATAACCCCTTTCCAGGGGTCACATATCAGATATACTGATGCTCATATATTCACATTACAATTTGTAACAATATCAAAATTACAGTTATGAAGTAACAATATTAATTTTATGGTTGGGGTCACCACAACATGAGGTGGCATTAGCAAGGTTGAAAAGCACTGTTCTAATGGCTAGTTCATCTGGTCTTCTTATTTCAGCATCTTCTAATCAAGAACTCCTCCTAAGACTGAAATAATGAGATCAGGAAAGTAAACACACAAAAGAGGGAAGAGGTGGGATTGGTACAGTTTAATTTCCTGCACAAAAACTAACTTAGAATATAGCAAAATCATCAGACAGTGGAGTCCCTTAAGGGAAACCACCTTTATTCACAAATTCTCTGCTTTGGCCTCGTCTGTGCCATCACAAACCACCTGTTCTGTCATCCCTTTCATTTACCATAGGTCTAGGAAAAGGTAATAGAAGAAATCAATCTTTCAAAAGAAAAAAAAGAGAAAGCAATATTTCTGATGTAACATAGTGAAAGATCTAGGAGTCACATCAAAACAAATATCTACAGAAATCATATCAAAAATCATCACCAAATTATGAATGAAATGGAAAATAGTTAGGTATGATAGTTTATACCTGTAGTGCCATCTCTCAGGTAAGCTGAAGCAAGAGGATCTTAAATTCAAATCCATCCTATTTTGATAAACTTCTCATGGGGAGCCTGCCTCCAGCCTAAAAGAAAGGAAAAGAAAGAAAGGCAAGGGAAGGGGGGAGACAAGTGGGGAGAAAAGAAAAGATTCATAAAACCAAAAATGACTGGAAAAATACAGAATAAAGTAATTTAAATGAAATGCATTAGGACCCAAAAGTGTTCATGGAAAACGCAAAGACATATCACCTCCAATGGCACTAGAAAGATCATGATGGACAGTTGAAATCAAAGCCAAGAGCAATTAGTGAGTAGTTTATCTGGATGATACAGCAATTTGGAATAAAGTGTTTGGTATCCCTAATGACCATTACCCAATAACTCAGGGTGATTTTTACAGTATGGATCACAATCACCAGATAACTATGAGAAGGTCAGATCAAGATTCCAAAAATACCCAACAGTAAATGTTTACTTTATGTTGCAAGGATTTTATGTTACAAGGATTTTTATAGCAAATATTACTTGTGGTAAGAAACCTATTTGATGTTGGTCAAGTTACCGTACTTTCTTCAGCTTGCTTTAATTATATAAAATAAATTGATGTTTGATCTAATGGCTTCAAAAACTGTATTTGGATGTAATTGTGCTATGGAGCTAGTTAGATACTGACAGGCTAGAAAGTCATTGGAAATGGAGCCCTTCCTTCAAAATAAACAGTTTGTAAAATCAGTAACTGAAACTCTAGGGTTATGATTAGTAGCCAAAAGCATAAGACCTATAATCTCTCTCTCTCTGCTCCTAACTGGAGAAATAACATTTAGAACTACCAGAAATGTATGTGGTTATATACCCAAAGGTATTCTGGTAAAGAACAAAGACTGACCACTGATCATCTTTACTCAATGGGTCTGTCAATCACATGGAGAAGAAAACATGACTCAAGGAAAGTTATCTGTCCCCAAACATAGGGAACAGTATAAAGTCTATCTGAAATTCAAATCATCAGAATGGTCCCTTCAGTCACTACTAACTCTCACCCCTTGAGAGTGTTCCACTTTACTCTGTAATAATTCCTACCTGCCATCTAGATTATGTTCTCTGTATCTAATCTGAATGCTTGCAAGGGAAAGCATAATAACTAGGGAGTTAAAAAGAGTCTACAGTAGGGTCTTCGAGGCGATTTCACTTTTGATAAGGTGTTTATAGTACATTTTCTCTTATCCATCTTTCTTGTGGTCAGTGTGTGCATTTAGGCTGTGTATGTGTATGTTTGCGTGTGTAAGTGTGTATCTCATTGGTACACATGTGTGTGCTTTCATGAACATCTGTGTGAATGTGGATATTGGATGCTGATATTGTATGTTTTCCTTAAAAAATCTCTGTGTTATGTACTGAGGCAAGTTCTCTGGCTTCACTCAAAGCTCAATGGTTCACCTAATCTAGATAACCAATGTATCCCCAAGGATTCCATGCCAACTTTTGGAGAACTGTGACTGTGACTGGCTGGCATCCTTTCCCAGCTTTTTATATGAATTCTGGGGATCCAGACTCTGTTTCTCACACTTACATAACAACCATCTTATCCACTGAGCCACATTTCCCTAACCCCAAAATTTCCTTTCCCTCACCTTCTTAAATCTCCTTTTTTTCCTTCTATCTGCTTCCCACTTTGATATATAATGTTTAAAGTTAGGCATACTTAACAATCAATGCTAGAAATGTTCTGTCTCTTAATTTTTTCAGATACATATTTTTCACTTTATCAATACAAACAGATCTAAGACATCTTTCTAAAAATCCAAGTGATAGCAACAAAAGCATAGAAACATTCAAATATATCAGTGGTTGCTAATTCTGGATGGTAGGAGCATAGCTATTGACATATTTTCTTCTCAAAAGATTTTCTATTTAATTATAGATGATCAAACAAAGAGCAGCCTAGGTATTTTAGGTTTATAATGAGCACTTTACATAAACAAATTGCAGAGTGTCTTTAAAGACACTTGAGGTAGATTCAGATTTACATTCTATTTGAGTGCTTACTGTCTCTGTAACCTAGAACAAACCAATTCAAAACTCACAAACTCATTATTTTGATCTACATCAAATAGATCATCATGTGGCGCTTATGATTTTAATATGTGAACAAATAATATACAAAAAATTTAATCTGTGGCTGGCCCTCAATATGAGGCATTCCACCTCGCATATACACTATTCTTCATTCTCAGTACATTTAATGGCACCCAAATTGTATCATAATGAATGTACCTGTCACAGAAATGTATATGAGGAAAGGGTTTCTTTTTGACAGGGTTGCCAGGTTTACCAAAAACAATTAAAAAACAATAAGACTTCAGAAAAACATCAGATATTTTGTTATAACTACTTAAGAAATATTAAAGAAAATCACTGTCATTGCAATCAAAACACTTTAAATCAATACTGTGAAAAATCTCATAGAAGATAGAAGCAACTTGTGGTGAAAGAGATTTGTTGTGACTTGCAGTTTATAAAGACAGTCTGCCACAACTGGCAGGGCAGTCAGGGCAGATGGAAAAGTTTGGTTTGTGCTGATGGGAGACCATTGCTCAACTTATGTCTTAATGGGTCAAAATGAGAGAAAACTCTGACAGAAAGTGGGGCCAAGATCTAACACACAAGGCCTAACTCCCTGTGACCCACATCCTGTGGCAAGGTCCCATCTTCTAAACATTCAAAGACCTCCACAAATAAGGCCATAGGCTAAAAACTAAGTATTGAAACAATTGAGTCTGTGGGCCTCATGTTACTTCCAAATAAAAACATGCTCCTCCAAGGTTTAAGAGGGGATGCTGGCAACCCAGAGAAAAGAAAGGGGAGGCTAGGTAGAGAAAAGTATTGTTGAAGTGTCAAAAGATGTCTCTGAAAGCCAAACTGAGCTTGGTATTTTATCATTCATTTATCACTTATCCTTTATTTCTTGGCTTCATTTATTCCAAAATATTTTAGTGAATATATGATAGTGTTCAGCTTTTATAGCTAATAATACTGTTACATAATTAAAATACTTTAATATTTTAATTAAGAAATCAACAGATTAAGAAAAATATGGGGAAAAATGTTTAGGTCTAAAAGCCATAAGTGACATAAACCTGTTTTGGCAAGTCTGCCTTTAATTCATCAGGAAAGGAAGAAAGAAAGAAAGAAAGAAAGAGAGAGAGAGAGAGAGAGAGAGAAAGAAAGA
>LOJH01010466.1:8089-24309 GCA_001685095.1 Ellobius talpinus
CCTTTGGAAGAGCAGCCAGTGCTCTTAACCTCTGAGCCATCTCTCCAGCCCGAAAATCTGGGATCTTGAGTTAGAGCTAGCACTATGTTTCCAAGCTCCTGTGTCCCTGACTTATCCAAAGGACTTCCTTTCTGTAAATGACTACAGGAAGCTCCATGTACAGGCTGGGAGTTGCCTTCTTCAGTGCCCTAGCTCCTTTACTGGAGATCTAGGAATGATGCCCATCCCCTCAGTGGTAGAGCAGACATGCCTGCTTGTACTAGCAAGTAGACTGTAGTTCTCCCCTAGCCAACAAGAGGAAGCCCACAGAGATGAGAGGACAAAGGCCTGCACCAGGGTCCTTGTAGTTCTGGGAGGACGTGAACCTGGGTGTGATCGGGTGGTAGGGTAGTGGGTAGTCCCAGGAAACAGGCAAGAGGTTCAAGTGGGAGGGGCATGTGGTATTGCTGAGGGATGGTGTCCAGTCTTAGACTGAAGTGGAGGGTATTCACTGGTGGCCTGTTAACAGATCGACAATTATGCCCAGCAAGACCTGAAGAAGGGCCTGCATCTGTATGGCACACAGGGCAACGTGGGCCTCACCAACGCCTGGAGCATCATCCAGACTGATGTGAGGCTTGGGCAGCTTTCTTGGTATGGCGGGAAAGGCTAGCGGAGGTGGGTGTTGTGGCTGCCTCTCCACCAGTCCTTTGCTTTCCTCCTGCTCCTAGTTCCGTTGCTGTGGAGTCTCCAATTACACTGATTGGTTTGAGGTATACAACGCCACTCGTGTGCCTGACTCCTGCTGTCTGGAGTTCAGTGACAGCTGTGGGTTACACGCACCTGGTACCTGGTGGAAATCGGTAAGGGCTTTTCCCTCCTCTTTTGGGTGGCTGCAGAGGTGGGGTTTCCCCAGCTGATCCTGGCTCTCCTGCAGCCCTGTTATGAGACAGTGAAGGCCTGGCTCCAGGAGAACCTGCTAGCTGTGGGCATCTTTGGACTGTGCACGGCGCTGGTGCAGGTGAGCAGGGAAGGGCAGGGCCTGGGAATCTTGACCAGGGAGCACAATGGCAGAGGATTTACCCTCAGGAGCCTGTGACCTGGGCAGGGAGGTAACAGTGCAGACTGTAAGAAGCTGGTGCCTCAGAGCCAGTTCACTAGGGGAGTTGACCTTTAGTATCTCAAGGACTAAGTGCTGCCCAGTGCTCCCTGCCTGTGCAGAGTCTTTTGTCACCTAGTGGGTCAACATAGCCAGGCAGCCATATTGGTTGGTAGTGACAGGACTTCCCAATGCAGAATGAGGGTGGCACTTGAGACCCTACTGCTTCCAGGCCCTGCTCTCTCCTCCTGGGTTCACAGCCATCCATAGAAGTGCTGAGAGTTGACAGTGTGACGCTCCAAGCTAAGTGGGACAGACTTACAGGGCAGCCATAATTCATCTGGCAAACAGATACCAGTTGGCTCCAGCTAGAACAAGTGGTACAGTAGGCAGATGGCCTGGCTCAGGCCAGGTTGGAGAGGAGTGTGACCTAAAGTGCAAAACACAACTTACCCTAGGGATGAGTTGCAGGAATGGGGTAATACCAGGCTACCCCAGGAAGCCCAGGCCCTTCTGCCTATGGGCAAAGGCCTATGACCTCTTTGTCTCCACAGATTCTGGGCCTCACCTTCGCCATGACCATGTACTGCCAGGTGGTAAAGGCGGACACCTACTGCGCATAGGTCTCACAGCCTCTGCTTCTCTGCCAAAGGACCCCGCCCATGGGGAGATGTCCAAACCCGCTTCCCATGCAGGACTCGGTGCTCTGCTGAATGCAGGGGGAAGAGCTTGAGGCCAAAGCACCCAGGATCTACCCCTGCACCCAAGGGACCTCTGCTTGGGTGGCTGCAGAGTCACCAGATTATAGGGTTGGTGCCAAGCATGGCACCCAGGGCTAAGAGCCCAGGGAATTTGACACTTTTTATATCCATATATCTTCCAGTATTCGCACAGGATAGGGTCCCCAGCCTTGCATGGATGCCAGGTTGGGGGCAGGCCCAGTCTGCTCAAGGCCCACGATGGTCCTGGTGCTCCAGGCAGGGCCAGGTTCCATTGATTCACATTCCATGATGGTGGCTCGGTACCAGGTGCATCTTAATAAAGTATGAGCAGCCCCTGTGTCTAGCTGGACACACAAAAATTGTACAGCCACAGCCTCCAACTGAGGAAGTTCTTTCATTAGCCAAGGGTCAGCAGAGTCGGGAGCACTGCTGACCCATTGCAGGTTGGGGGAAGAGATGGCCTCTGTCCATTCCTGTCTCTCTAGGGATGTCACACACACTCTTGTATCTATGTCCTAGGAACTCTGCCCTTGGATTGTGCAGATAGACTGCAAACAGCAACTCTAGGAGACGAGCCCTTGCTACTGGCCAGAATTAAAGCATCAAAGTTGTGTCTTAACCAGGGGGTAAAGAAGAACCCTAGGTGAGGGCCTCTGGCTATAGGGCTAGTACCCTGGGTGAGCTCTTTCTAGGACAGGCACCTGACTCCCAGTCCCTACATCCTGCTGTCTGAGAGGCCTACTGTGCGACACAGTTCTCATTAGGGGTCATCCTTGTGACTCCCACACCTGAGAGTGACATGCACTGGAGAGAATCTGACCAGATATCTGTGGAGTTGCTGCTACCCTTCCCATTCTCTGGCTCTGGGCTGAATCCTTGCTTCCCTCTGTCCTCTCTCTAGTGGAAGCCATAGGACCTGAAGAATCTGAGAATTACTATGGAGTCAGCTGCTCCAGACAAGCTGCTAAATTAGCAAAAGGCCCTTTTATTTATAGGTTGCTAAACAGAGGAAGCTGCATTCAGAATACATGGTGTGCTAACTCTCGGCTCAAAGCCTTGGCCCTCTTGAGCTTCACTCAGGTCCCAGGATGCCCTTCCCACCCCCTCCTCCTTCCCATCCCCAAGCTAAGCAGCTCTCAGAGATAGATGGCTCATGGTCACCAGACCACTATAGCCACTAATAGCTCACAGTGCTTTGCCCCTTACTGACTGAATTTCTATCCACCAGTTAGTCAGTTCTTGAACAGCACCTCTGTACACCCCAATTTTGCTGACCCAAACCCAGAACCTGAAGTTTACTGCTTAGTGGGGTTGCCCCTGAATGGCTCTGGGGTCAATCTCCAGCACAAATGAGAAAAAAGAAATCGAGAAGCGGACTGGGATGCCCACTTTTCTGTAGCCCTAGAGAACTCACCTAAGTTCCCATCTACTCCCGTCATTTGATATCGTCACCCCATTCCAATCAGGACCCTTGCGTGTGGCACTCTGACCTCTATTGCCTTGTCCCTATACCACCTTGGTCACTCCATCTGCTCACAGCAGGCTGTGCCCCAGCCTGCTGTTGTTACTTCTCCAGTAACTTCTGCCAGCAACCAGGTAAGCTCCATGTCACTCACTTTGTTTTTGTAGACTACAGTGGCCTCAAACTCACAGAGATCCGCCTGCATCTGCTTCCCGACTACTGGGATTAAAGGTGTGCGCCACCATGCCCAGCTGTCACTCACTCCTTATATTCAGATATTCTCATCCACTAAACCCTCAGAGTCAAGGCTGGAGAGACCCAGGGCCAGCCAGGCACTGGCCAGCCAGTCCCAACTCCTACCACTCCTGTAACACAACATAGCACATGAGCACACTGACTACCACTTCATTTAGAACAGGAGGCCAAGATGCCTCTGTCCCCTTACACTGACCTTGTCCTGGTCTGGCTATGTCTCTCTCTCAGAGCCAGTGGGGTAAGGGGAGCCCCCAAGGCCTCTGTAAGTGTCAGTTGGCAGAATCTGTCATGATCCCAATCCAGCACCCCAAGTTCTCAGCCCTGGCTACACTGACCTGAGTGGCCAGGATCCACTTCTAGTCCAGTAGGATACAGTCAGTAGGTAGCCCAACTGATGGCTAGGTAGGACTTTACCCACTCCAAAACAACACCAAGAGGCACAGGGTTGGTCATATCTCTTATGAGTTAGGCCTAGGCTTGTTGCCTTAGTGTCTTCATTCCTAACCCTCAGGATCCTGAGCTACATATCAGAAATTCACAGGGCAGAGTTCTGGTCAGGGTTTCTGGCCTCCATGACTTGGTTGGGCCTTGGCTAGTGGATTAGAAGGCTTCCCCCAAGGGCCTGTAGGACCAGGGATCAGTACCTGAAGATCATACCCAGCAGGGATGGGAAAGGGGCACAGACACAGTGATGGACAAATGAACTTGGAATAAAGGAGTGAGGTGATAAGGGTCAGCTACTCTTTACCTGTTGGTGCCTCAGGATTCTTAAGACATTTCCCCAGCATTGGCTCAGTTCACTAGAGTAGACAGACCCTTCTGGTCCCACTCAGCCCACAAGTCCTACTGCTGCCCCCAGGCATGCCCTATCCCTGTGCCATTTGGTGGATTATGGGTTATGGGCCAGTTTCCAATATGGCCCCACAACCTGGTCACACCAAGCTCAGTGGGGACACATACCTGTCTGTGGCAGGCAGGTGACTGTAGTGTAAGGGCAGGGCCCTCTGCACTGCCCTTTTCAGGTTTTAGGGCGTGTTAGGAATGGCTGTTTTTGCCAGGACTAGAAGAGTCTGTGATTGTTTACATCTTCTAAACCCACATCCAACATAGGCCTTGCAAAGCACCCAGGAGGCCTGAGTCCTGAGTCAGACTGTCCCCAGGGGATGGGAACTGTTTTCAGCTGGCCCACAGGAAGCAGCGATGAATAGTGAGTAGGAGGAGCTCCAATTCTTAGCCCAGGCCAGGAATCACTCACTCACGTGGGCCCTGCTGAGGACAGATGTCTCACGGGAAACAGAGAAGAGATCTATATTTCACCAGTCACTCCATGGCTTAGAAAAGTCCATAGTCACTTGGGTGTTGCTGTCCAGCCTACAGCAGGTCATAGAAGTAATCCAGGCCTTGGCCCAGCTCCCAGATGGAGACCCCGACGCCCAGCTCCCTGGCTAGCTCCAGCCGCACCTGCAGAGACTGTGGGCAGACAGAGGTGTAGGCATCTGCTCCACCCACTTTCTCACTAGCCCCACAATGTACCCAGAATCATCCTCAACAAGACCACAGGACAGACCTCCAAAGCAGATGGCAAGTACTGGTACCATTAATGTCATCTGGCCAAAACTGTCACCCCTACTACAGCATTATGGTTGACAGCCAAAGCACATGGCACATACCTTCAGAGTTGGGTAGAAGACAACATGCCTCCCGCCGCGATTCCTGCAGGAGAAATGGGACCATGTACCCTGCCTTCTGGCTAGGCCAGAGGGCTACAGTCTCCTACCACCAGGGTTAAGGTCACTAGTCCTGGCCCCTTAATGTTCCCCATCCCCCACTGCTCCCTCATCAATGTCCTCCCCACAAGGCTTCCTGCCTACAAATGGCTGGCCACAAGTCACTCACTTCTTGTACTCAAAGAAGTGCTCCGCAGCCTGGTTGTCCCATACCACTCGGGGCCTGTGGTCCTTCAGCGTCTGTATGTACCTGGAGAGATCGGGTTATGGGTGTGAGAGCTGGTCATATACCCTAGCCCATTCCTAAACCCCAGCTTCTAGGTGGCTGACACAGAAAGGGTCAGGGATACATTGTCCCTAAAGGTCCACAGAGAGCCAACAGCACTCAGCTTTATTTTCAGCCAGTAAGCTTGGGTGGTCAAACCTCAAGGTCCCACTGCACACAAGTCCTGCACTACAAAACAGCACTGTTTATGAGACCAGATAACAAGCTACCCAGTGTCTGGATTTCAACTGCTCCACCGGTGTGAGCTAAGGATTAAAGGACAGGGGCTTTCTCCTGGACAGTGTGCAGAAACATTGGCTTTTACAGGCTAAGTCTCCCAGGCTTTCATTTCCTGGAGTTGTGGGGGTGGGGACTGCTTCATTTCCAGAGCTGAAATTGTGCAGCCCCTCCTGAAGAAAGGTTTGTTCTCAACTGCTAGGGTCAGGAGGACCAATGCAAGGAGGACCCAGGGCACATGGTCCATCCATCACATGCTGTACATCTGAGACCAGAGCAGCATCCCTACCAGCTATAGGCCATGGCCAGAAGCATGTTAATAGATGGCCTTGGAGATTCTCCTCTGTCTACAGCTGGGAGTTCTCCCTGGTCCAGCAGGCACAATCAAGGAGGAGCGTGGTCACAGTGTACATACCTGTTTTAGCCTGAGGTGGGAGGGTCTTCAGGGCTATTAGCCTGCGTTCTGACAGAAGCACAGTGGGTAGTAGAGGCTCTAGCACGCTGATCTGTGAGGCACGGAAGCCTCTAGTATGTGGGGGTTAGGGGAATAAGAGTAGCAGAGGAGCTGCCTTCTAGATCTGAGCTATGGTTATCTTAGGCTCCTGACAAAAGCAGACTATTATGCTGGTCAGGGTAGAGCCCCAGCAGCACCAAGGTATCTCAGAGACTTGCACAGCTGTCATCTTATCCAGCTGTGCTCCAGAGGCTGTCCCTAGAGAATGGCCTTGGCTTCATGGCACATGGAATGGGAGCTACTGTGCAGGTATTAGGGTCTCCTAGACACCAAATAAGACACAGGGACCAAAGTGAGTAAGGAACAAATAGCTCTAACTAAACAGCCTGGCTCATAGCCACCTCAATCCAAGCTGAACTCTTGTAGTGAGCTTGTGGTCACAGTTCCACCTCCCCAGGCTTGGGAAAGCACTGTTGTCCTCTCTGCTCCTGAGACAACACCCCAACTCTGATATGAACTGGTCCCTCAGTGGCATGCAGATCGCAGCAAATGAAGGCAGAGGCAATACTGGGAAAGGTGAGTCAGTGGTAGCCACCCCTCAGGGAATGGATGCAGGGTATTGAGATACCCTCTTCATGTCCACGGCAGCAACCTGATAACCTGAGTAGCTGCAGTCTTCCCTACACAGTGTAGCAAGAAACACCTTGCACTATGGTTCTGTGGGCACTTAGTTTTGGAGACAGTCTCATTATGTAGTCCAGGCTGGACTCAAGCTAACAATCCACCTGCTGAGTGCTAAGATCACAGGCCTGTGTTTCTATGCAGGCTTTGTGGACACATTCTGCTTAGCTTGTTCTCTATGCCTTTCTGGTCTTCACTGGTCCCTCCTAAAAACTTAAAGGCAGGTGCTTATTCAGGAGGGATATCACTCTGGAAATATTAAGGCGTTTGTGGAGATCAGCTCCCTAAAGAGGACCAAATACTACTTGGCCACCTGACTCAAATGCCAATGAAGGTACTAACATAGTTTGTGGCTTTCCACCCAAGCTAAGCTGAGATATTCTCTAGAAGAGCCAGAGTTGTGCAGAGCTTGCAGCAGAGGTCATAGGGCTGGGGTTTTAGGGCCTGTGGCCACATACACTGCAACTCTTGCTTCTGTGGCCACCCTCACAAGACCTGAAGCCTCCTGAGTCTCAGTCAATATACTTTGGAGAACTGGGCCCTTCCTTCTCAGCTAGTGTATGTGTGTATGCTCAGCCCTATAGGAGCAGATGTGATCGGAACCGAAGGACCCTTCAGCATGCCTCCCTTCAGCATGAACCCCAGGAACTACTTCTCTAAGCAGGCTCTGAGGACAAAGAATTCAGAGTCAGGTGAAGGTGTAAGAAGTGCGACTGCTCTGGGAACCAGGTGTAGCTGACAATTTGTCAAGGACAGAAGCAATAGCCAAGGGCCTCCTGTGCATGCCTACTTTCTAGGCCACCCATGATAACCTTGTAACAGAAGTCAGTCTACAGATGTCTGCAGGATGGACAGAGATGCTGGGGGTGAGTGCAGGACAGACACTCAGAATTATACTCCAATTCCCAAGCAAGCAGAAATGAAGACCTATAGGGCTTATGAGACTCATCTGGGGGCCAGGTTTGTAGGCACAACAGCAAGGATCACACACACCTCTGAACTCAGGCAGAAGCAAGCAGGATGACAGGAAGCATGCTGTGAGAAGAGAGATACGGAAAAGGTAAACAGAGGATGGCATGGAGTGCTTGTCATGGGCACGACCTGAAGTCTACAGGAGGTACAGTAACGACTGAAGACAGAAGAAGCTAGAATGCCTGTAGTCAGGAAGACTACACCTGAGCCTAAGGGTTGGGACCAGCTCAGAGACACAACAGCCACTTCAAGGAAGGAGAATTAAAGACTAGGCATTTCAATAGGCTAAGAAAAGCCTCAACTACATAGTGAATGATTCCATTTTCATGTAACATGATAGGCAAATCTTCAGGGACATGATCCAGGGTAGAGGTCAACAGGAACTGAGGAGATTGAGGCATGACTAGTAAGGGGTAAAAGGCTTCTTTGGGGGGTAATGAAATGTCCTGGAATTGGAGAGAGTTATACACTTTTATGAATATATTATCTGCACACTCTGAAATGAGGGGTATGATATATGACACAAGACCTTAGATGAAAGGGTCAGCATGCTGATGGAAGCATGTGTGAAAATCTACCTAGACACTTCCCAGAGGAGCTCAGAGCACAGGGACAGAGAATGTTTCCAGTATAAAAAGCTTCTCAGGTCTTCCTGGCCCAGAGCCTAATGAGTGCACAGGGCCAGAGGAGAAGACAGCTCAGAGACTGGGAAGGAGCTCCCAGTCTCAGACCAAATTGACAGTGGGACCCTCAGTCTCCATGGTGCAGCCTGGAGTGATAACTCAGAACAAGGTTCAACCACACACAACTCACACTGTGACACTGGTCCTTTCTGTACATGGATCTCTGATAGTTCCATGAAGAACTGACTACAGTTAGACACACTACCAGGTCAGTACCAACAAAAGCTATGTTGGGGCAGGCTAGAGAGATGGTTCAGCAGTAAAGAGCACTTACTGTGTTGTGGGACAATGGTCTTGTATCCTGTCACTTATATTGTATTGCTTTAACAAAACACTGATTGGCCAATAGCCAGGCAGGAATTATAGGCGGGGTGACAAGAACAGTAGAATTCTGGGAAGAGGAAAGGCTGAGTCTGTAGTTGTCACCCAGACTAAGAGGAAGCAAGATAAGAATGCCTCACTGATAAAAGGTACCAAGCCACGTGGCTAACACAGATAAGAATTATGGGTTAATGTAAGTTATAAGAGTTAATAAGAAGTCTGAGCTAATAGGCCAACCAGTTTATGATTAATGTAAGCCTCTGTGTGTCTTCTTTGGGACTGAACAGCTGCGGGACTGGGCGGGACAGAAACCTCTGTCATCATTACTGCTCTTGCAGAGGACCCAAGATTGGTTCCTGGTACCCACATAGTAGCTCACAGCTGTCCATAATTCTAGTTCCAGTTTTGGATTTCTTTTCTTATGTCTGTGAACATTAGACATGAACATAGTACACATACATACATGCAGACAGAATACTCATATACATATGGATAAATAAACGGCCTGGAGAGATGGCTGAGCAGTTATGAGCACTGGCTGTTTTTCCAGAGGATCAGGGTTCAAATCCTAGTACCCACATGGCAATTCACAGCTGTCTGTGACTCCAGTTACAGGAGATCCAGTACTCTCTTCTGGCCTCTGTGAGCACCAGGAATGCATGTGGTGCCCAGGCATACATGCATACATACACCCACACACATAAAGTAATTAAAAAAAATATATAAATAAGTAAATCTTCGTTTTGTTTTTTCAAGATGGGTTTCTCTGGGTTTCCAGCCTTGGCTGTCTGGAACTAGCTCTGTAGACTAGACTAGTTTCAAACTCACAGGGATCTACCTGCCGACTGCCCTGCCAGACAGCCTTGGCTGTCTGGAACTAGCTCTGTAGACTAGACTAGCTTCAAACTCACAGGGATCTACCTGCCAACTGCCCTGCTTTTACTTATGATTTATTTTTTATTTTATGTTCATTGGTGTTTTGCCTGCATGTATGTCCATGTAAGGGTGTCAGAGCCCAGACAGTTGTGAGCTGCCATGTGGGTGCTGGGAATTGAACCAGGGTCCTCTGGAAGAACAGTGAGTACTCTTAACCCAAAAGTAAATTTTTTAAAGCTAGGATGTAGTCACCCCTATAGGACAGAAGGTCTGGCATTTCTACCCCACTGACCTGCCCAGGGCCCAGCCCTACAGGCTCAGTCCAGAGGGAGACCCATCATTTCCCTAGGGTATCCCTCATATGGCACCTGAGCTGAGGGCCAACTGCAGAAAGGCCCTGAGCGAGGCCAGTGTCATAGGCTGACCATGCAGAGCCGAAAGGTGACAAAAAGCCTTTTTCTTGGATCTACTCAAGAGGTCTCCTAAAAACCAGGACTGTCAAACAGAAAATGAAACCACATTATTTACAGGAAAATGAATGCAATCAGAGATAATCATTTTAGTGAATTAAGTCACTCTCAGAGAAGTATTATGTTTTCTCTTATTTGTGATCCCTAAATTTTATGTAGCTATATAAAATCACACACACACAAAAGCTGAAGTCCAACTGTCTAGGGGGCAGGAGAGACTAAAAACAGGCAGAAGGGGTGAGGAAAAGGAGGATAAGGACAAGAAGCGGAAAACGCTCAACATACAATATATACATTTAAGAAAACTTTTTAAAATTCACTTAAAAAAAAAACGGACTGGAAAGCAGGCAGTGGTGGCACATTCCTTTAATCCCAATACTCAGGATACAGAGGCAAGTGGATCTCTGAGTTTGAAGCCAATGTGGTCTACAGAGTGAGTTTCAGGGCAGCCAGGGCTACACAGAGAAACCCCTGTCTCAAAAAAACAGAAACAAACAAACAAAAAATAGAGGCTGGAATGGTGGCTCAGCAATTAAGAACCCAAATTCAGTTTCCAATACCCACACACCTACCTCTAACCACAGCTCCAGGGGCATCTGATAACCTCTGACACTTGTATTCATACACACTCCCCAACCACAATATACATAATCAAAAATAAAAACAAATTAAAAATTAATTTAAGGGGTTTGAGAGATGGCTCTTTGGCTAAGAGCACTAACTGTTGTTCTAGAGGACCTGAGTTCAATTCCAGCACCCACATGGCAGCTCTCAACTATCTGTAATTCCAAGAATTGACACTCTCACACAGACATGCTAGCAAAACATCAATGCACATAAAATAAAAAATAAATAAAAAAAATTAATTTCAGAAACAATCAGGGCCAGGAGGCAGTGGCACACATCTTTAATCCCAGCACTCGGGAGGCAGAGGTAGGTGGTTCTCTGAGAGTTTGAGGCCAACCTGTCTACAAAAGCAAGTTCCAGCACAGTTAGTACTGTTACACAGAGAAACCCTGTCTCAACACCCTCTAATCTCCCCCCAAAAAAGAAAAATAAAAACAGGGCCAGTGAGATGGCTCATGGGTAAAGGTACTTGCCACCAAGCCAGATGACCCAAGTCTGATCCCCAGAACCCATACAGTGAAAGGAGAGAACCAACTTCTGCATGTTGTTCTCTGACCTCCATACAAGCACCATGGCATATGTGTGCTTTGCCATCCCCAAAATAATTTCATAAACACAACAAAAAGCAGGGCTGTATAAGCGTGTTTGGTCAGAATGTTCTGGACACATTGATATGCAAAAGTCAGCTGGGGCTGAGCAAGGAGGAACTCAAAAGAGGTGGCCCAGGATCTCTCTTGGGTCGTCTAGTGTGAGAGATGCATATGCAGGGTGGGTAGGAATGAGGACTATGCCGCCAGGCCTTATCTTCATCTGGCTTCTAGCTTTGCCATAGTTAGGTCTTCTTACCACAGGACATAACGTTATCAGATATGCTGACAATGGAACATGCCTTGGCATCACAGGGTAGAGATAATCATTAGCACCAAGGCTAGCTCTCCATTTGACAGGCTGCCTGGACCATGATGGCTTCCAAATGTATCACAGGATAATTACAGCATCACCATGTTAGGAGCATCCACAGCCCATGCTGGGAGGAGCCCACACACTTCCTGGCCACTGGTCTTGATTCATCAGTCAGCAAACTACAGCTCATCACTAGGATGATTCTATGGCCTGGAGGCAGGGTGGAGCCAGGGAGGGACACAGTCCACGAGAGTTCAGCTTACATGGGGTAGAAGGGAGAAGATAGCTGTCCAGTAAGTGTATGTTCAGTGGCTGTAATGCTTAACCAGCTTACTTCATATTGAATTAGCCAAGTGAGGGGACCAGGATAGGAACCCTAAACCTCAGTTTCTGCTACTGTGAGGGGTGCCATAACTCTAGAGACAGGCAATGAGCAGGCCATCCCAGAGCTTCCTTGCTCATATAGAAAAGGGACACTACTCTGTAGATCCCACCATCGGTCACAGATGTCTGCCTGGCTGGTAGAGACAAACATACCACAGGCACTAGCTTGAGAGAGGTGACTAATTACCCCATCTCAGAGCCTTGGCTCCATCTACAGCTGAGCAGATGGTAGGAGGATGAACCATATCTCCCTTGGAGAGGACTAGGACTCTGTGATGGAGGCTAAGGTAGGCTGGCAGATCATTCTGAGACCCTGCTTGGATTCTCACAAAAAGAGCAACTGAATCCCAAAGAACTGAAGAAGCTCACCTGCATCTCGCCCAGTCATGATCTGCCCTAATGGGGGCATTAGTAGAGGTAATCCAGGTGACTGACATGAAAGGGCGGCATCCTGCTAAGCTGTGTTCTTGAGGAGCAGCTAGACCCTAGTCAGTCTGTCCCCAACACCTTCCTCCAGAATCTAGGGCCTAGGGGATTGCAGCTGGGCCTTGTCAGCGGGGGACAGGTCTGTTTGCCTCTGGCTACCTCGCTTATCTGGATTCAGCTCCACCACAGGGGTTGATTCAGCTCCACCACAGGGGTTGGGCCACAACAGGGAAGAGACTGTGATCTATGGCCCCAAGATCCCCTGTGCCACCAATCTGAAAGAAATTATGCTTTGGGAAGAAAAGTCAATGAAAACCCTTGTAGAGGCCCTGTCTATGACAGGCCCCTTGACTTCACACACAAATCTAAGAGAATTTGGTGGGTGAGCAGCAGCCAGGGTTGGGCCCTAGACAGAAGGAAGAATGAGGTTGACACTCAGTGTCAAAGGGTTGCTGCCACAGGAAGGGCACTGGTGAGACTCTCCCCTTCCCAGCACCCACATCTCTTGGGAGGAGATGGCACCTGATGGCAGAGCCACCCCCAAACCTTCATTGTGACAGCAAAACCTTGAGTCAGACATTCATGGCTTCATAGGTTTAAAGGTCTCACACTTCAAGGCGAATCTCCACTGGCTTCTCAGCAGATACACAGCCCCATCTGGGGGCTTCTCATGTCTGTGGAATTGGCCCCCCCCTGGAGTACTGTCTATTCTATGGAGACAAGAACTGCTGACTAGCCTGATCTACTACCTGTCTTGGCAGAGAACTCATGTCTGAGGTCTAATCTTAGTCAGTGAAAGCCACTTAAAGCCAGGGTGCCTACACACCTACACAGCCTGGGGATTTCAAGGGGAAAGAACCCTTCACCCCAGCACTGGTTGTCAGATAATGCTTGGAATTTGGGAGAACAAACTAAATAGAAAATAAGATCTGGGAACTGGAGCTAGCTCAAAGGTTTGAAACATGAGGACTGTCCTTAGACTTAAGTTAGCCTGAGCTACAGAGTAAGTTCTGGGCCAGCCTGGGCTACAGAGCATGATTATCTCCAAAACGAAAGGAAACAAGAACAAGGAGAATGAGATAAGGGAGAGAACACATAGTTTCTGTGACAGCAGGGACACAGAAGAGTCACAGCACTGGATTCATCCTGTCTTACCACCTTGCCTTGCACACATCCCAGTAGAAGAGACACAGGATGAAAGAAGGAGAGTTCTTCACTCTGGAACAACATGGCCTGGGAGGGGACCCTGTGAACAATGTCACTGGACATAAGTACACAAGTGCGTATGGGCAGCAATTTGCTTTACCCAAGGCACAGGTCCAACTGCAGTTGACAGTGACATCAGTAAGAAACAAAGTTGGTGCCAACAGCAGAAGGTGAAGGCAAAGGGTGAGCGAAGGCTCTGAGCTGAAAGCACAGCATTTCTGGAAATAAGGGTGAGTAACCCCAGTTCAGGCACTGGAAGGAGAAGACCCCAAAGGGTACCCCAAATAGGAAGCCTATCTCACCCTGTGCTCCTAGAAAGCTGAATTCTGATTCAAGAGTGGACACCACACAGCTGAGGCACGACCATGGGGTGTAAAGGGACAGGTTCTAAGGGGTGGTATAAGGAGTAAGCATAAAAAGCTTGTCTGCAGGAAGGGGTCAGATGTCACTGGGGGCGAGGTGACATCAGGAAGGGTATTCTGTGGATTTGAAAGTCTGGCAACACTCAGGAAATGTCAGCAGTCCTGAGCCAGAGATCTCCCAAGAAAAGGCTCTAGCAGACACCAAGCATAAAACTACCTGCAGGCAGCAGGGCCTGTGAGGCTTTCTTGCTGTGTCCTCCTAGGTTTCTCTCCCTGCAGGTTAGCCCCATAGACCAGAACCAAGGTGAGGGGCACATGTTTCCTGATAAGTACCCTGAGGCAGAAGTTGGCTGTGCACGGTCAGTGCTCTGGCTGGTTCTGCAGCCATGAGGATGTCTGTGTAAGTCTGGCTGGTTATTTATTCCAGCTTTGGGGGAAGTGGCCCTGCTGAGTGGGCATCTATACTGCAGCCCTGATAAGGTGAGGCTGGGCAGGCAGCATCTTTCTGCACAAACAGGCTGGCAAAAGCAATCAGCTGGCCAGGCCTAGCTCAGGGGAACCACTTTCTTTACCTAATTGTTTCCCTTGGGAAGGCCCATGTCCAGGTTGGAGCTTACATGCCCTCATCCTGCCTCACAGGAGCCATTAGTGAGATGAGGAATGAGAGGTAGTACCTTTCTTCCCCAGCTGAGCAAATCCTGGAAGGCCAGGAGGCCAAGAACAATGTGTGTAGATATATGTGCTCTCAAGTGGAGCAGTAGTCGTCACCTGTGTGGCAACTCATGTCTATTTCCTGTCACACACATCTTCAGGCACAGGACATAGTTGTGAGAGGCTGAAAAACAGCAGGTGGCTAGCCACCAAGGCCTGGGCCAACTTCCCACCTTGTCTGCCCCATGTGCAAGGCCCTTCTCAGACAGCAGCCCTGCCCCACCTTGTCTGCTATTAGACCTTGGCTCACGACACAGCAAGGCCAGGAGAACTCAAGTCTGTGATGAACCGCTGTTGCCGGGAACACGTGTGTGGATATAGAGGAGCACAGATGTGTAGAAAAGACAGAACTCCCACCTATGGCTTTGAAGCACTGCTCACCCTAATGCTCCACCATGGAGAGACCAATGGAAGAGTGGTTGGATAAGAGACGGCCTTAGTTTTGATGAGTGTACTTCCAACTTTTCCACTCACTGCAAGCTCAGTCAAAGGCCAACCAAGTCACCTCTGTCTTTGTCCTGGAGCTAAGATGGAGAGAAACCTTGGAGCAGAGACTGAATAGAGTATCAGCACTCAGCACAAGGCAGGTAGCCTGACTTCTGCTCACTTGCCCTTGGTGATGTGCACTACACCCTCCACAGAATGTACCTAGGGGTTCTACAGAAACCATCAGGAAAGCTGCACCCAGTGGGCAATGACAACCAAATCTCAGTTTCTGGACAGCATTCTCCATGGAAAAATCACTAGGAAAGTGGGTAGTTTATTTATTATTTTTTTTTTTACTTTTAAATTTTATTTTTGGTTTCTTGGGACAGGGTTTCTCTGTGTAGCTTTGGAGCCTGTCCTGGAACTAGCTCTTGTAGACCAGGCTGGCCTTGAACTTACAGAGATCTGCCTGCCTCTGCCTCTGAGTGCTGGGATTAAAAGTATGTGCCACTCACTGCCTGGCTGAAAGTGGGTAGTTTAAATGGCTTATTTTTATTTGAAATAGGGTCTCAGTACTTATCCCTGGCTGGCCTGGAACTTTCTACATAGATCAGACTGTCCCAAAACTCACAGAAATCTACCTGTCTCAGCCTTCCAAGTACTGGAATTAAAGGTATGCACCATCATGGCTAGTTAGGTTTCGAAGCAACTAGCTGAACCCCGAACAAAGGCTCCAGATTTGTAAGAATGCTAAAATATCTATCATTCAGTAGTAAAATTCAGCATATCTGACACCTCAGAGGGGGCTACACAACAGTCTCCACCCCTTCACCCCCCCCATTGAGAGAGAAGTCACCAGTGGAGGCCAATTCTGACCCAGAAGTCCGAATTCTCAGAAGATAGCTGGGTGGTGGTGCAGCACACCTTTAATCCTAGCACTTGGGAGGCAGAGGCAGGCGGATCTCTGTGAGT
>LOJH01010466.1:24353-41750 GCA_001685095.1 Ellobius talpinus
AGGCAGATCTCTGTGAGTTCAAGGCCAGCCTGGTCTACAAGAGCTAGTTACAGGTCAGACTCCAAAGCCATAGAAAAACAGTCTTTAAAAAAAAAAGAAAGAATTCTCAGAAGGTGACCTTAAGCATTATCACAAATGAATCCACAGATATGTAATATAAAAACTAGAAGCTGGGCAGTGGTGGTACACGCCTTTAATCCCAGCAGTCAGAAGGCAGAGGCAAGCGGATCTCTGTGAGTTCAGGGCCAGCCTGATCTACAAGAGCTAGTTCCAGGACAGGCTCCAAAGCTACAGAGAAACCCTGTCTAAAAAAACCAAAACCAAAATAAAACAAAACAAAAAAGAACTAGGAAACTCATAGCTGTGAGACAAAAAGGACTGGGGTAGAGTTAATAGCAGAGGGAATGGCAAAAGAAACCAGCTTCAGGGGCTGGAGCAAGATGGCTCAGAGGTTAAGAGCACTGGCTACTCTCCCAAAGGTCCTGAGTTCAGTAACCACAAGGTGGCTCACAACTACCTGTAATGAGATCTGGTGCCCTCTTCTGATCTGCAGGCAGAACACAGTATCAAACTAAATAAATATTTTAAAGAAAAAAAACCAGCTTCAGAGACAGCAATAGAAAGCAACCAAAATTAAAATAAAACCATTAGAAATCTAACACACCTCAGGAGCCAAGGGGCAAGCTAATCAGGCCAGCATGTACCACAGACATTCTTGTCCGAGGAAGCAGAGAGGGAGGAAAAGTAGAGGAAATTAACAAATGCTTTCCAAATCTGGTAAAAAGCTTGAGTGTGGCCGGGCAGTGGTGGCACACACCTTTAATCCCAGCACTCAGGAGGCATAGGCAGGTGAATCTCTTGAGTTTAAGGCCAGCCTGGTCTACAAATCAAGTTCCAGGGTAGCCAGGGCTACACAGAGAAACCATCTCGAAAAAGAATAAAAAGTGTGAGTGCACAGTCCATGGAGAGCTCAACGAACACTGAACACAGGTGACACAGATGGAGCTGACCAGACCGCTGAGACCCAACAGCTAGTACTGAAGCTTGGAGGCAGTGGGGAGATGAGCACACAGGAAAAGCACAGGGAAAAAGTGGAAGCAATCTTTTAAAACACAGATGCTTGGGCTCACACTATTAGAACCACAGAGCCAAGCTTTTGGAGGAGACCCTAATTGGAGGAAATGATGGGACCAGAAAGGAGCTAGTCTTGGCCATGCCCACATGACACAGGCTCAGCCCAGATGACCCATGCACAAAGTCATGTCACATCCAACCCTGTCCCCAATGGCAGGACAACTGCACCACAGATGCACACCTTGGCGATGACACCAAGACTGTGGGGAAGCTGCTAGCCCTCACAGGCCTGGGGTATGTCCAACAGAGAACTGAGGCTTTCTGTTCAACCCATATCTCAGACCCCACAGTCTGCAAAGCCCAAAGGAACCTACCCCTAACCTTCTCAGTCCCAACTTTTCTCCCTTTTCCCAGGGATTGAAATCTACACCTCTATGACTAACCACACCTGGAATGTGACCCGGAAGGCCCTGGGCTCACCTGGCCCCAATGACAGGCTCACGGGCATCCTTGGAGGCTGCATAATCCATGCCGTAGAAGTTCAGCCCCAGGAGGATTTTGCTTCGCCACTGTGACTTAGGGTCTAGGACTTGGACACAGGCTCGAATCCATGACAATGGAGCATTAGGGCCAGGCCTGCAAGTTAAATGGAGAATGGAGCCACTCTTAGCAGCCGGCAAGAAGCCCTGCGTCTGACTAGAGTCTGGTCCTCTAGGTTATCCACTTGGACCCATTTCCTTCTGTGTTATAGCAAATGCCTCTCAAGAATGGGGATGCCAGGGATAGTGGTGCACACCTCTAATCCCAGCATTTAAGAGGCAGAAGCAGGCAATCTCTGTGAGCTCAAGGCCAGCCTGGTCTACATGGTGAGCTCTAGGACAGCCAGCGCTACACAGAGAAACCCTGTCTTTAAAAACAAAAAACAAACAAACAAACAAAAAAACCAAACCAGGGCTGGAGAGATAGCTCAGCAGTTAAGAGTTTTTTTCCTGTTTTTTTTTTTTTAAGATTTATTTATTTATTTATACAGTATCCTGCCTGTAGGCTAGAAAAGGGCACCAGATCTCATTATAGGTGGTTTTGAGCCACCATGTGGTTGCTGGGAATTGAACTCAGGACCTCTGGAAGAGCAGTCAGTACTCTTAACTGCCATCTCTCCAGCCCAGCAGTTAAGCGTTTATACTGCTCTTACAGAGAATCTGAGTTCAGTTCCCGGCACCCACATCCAGAGGCTCACAAGTGCCTGTAACTCCAGCTCCAGGGGATCTGACACCTCTGGCCTCCTTGAGAACCCACACACATGCTTATACCCCCAAACACACACACATATGTATAATTAAAAATAACAAAATAAATCTTAGAAAAATGAGACTCTGAACACGTTACAATTTTTTTAAACCATAAACATATCATTGAAGTACCACAGGCAAAGTGGCCCCAGCACTTTTTGATGGGACCCACAGGGGCCTTGAATGGGACAGAGTACTAATGTGTAACCTCCCCATCCCTAGAGCAGTAGGAACAGGTCTCAAATACTGGGCAAGGAAGGGTCAGTCAGTAGACACGCAGCTGGGGCCAAGGCCCAGGGAAAACAGAAGCAGCATACATACTATGCCTAGGTTACTGGTAACGAAACACCTCCTAGGGAGAGACTGCCCAAAGAATCACCTCTTCTGAGAATGAGGTCCAACACCATCTGCTTCCATCTGGCAGCATTCAGGTGCAGAGAAACTGACCGTCCTGCTATGCAGAGCCACAGAGCCCATAGGCAGATGTCTGCTTGAGAGACCAAGGTGCAGGTCTGTGTCTTCCCGAAGACTCCCTCCCTGTACCTATAGCATCCTACCAGTGCATACTCACTGTTGTGATGTGGAGTAGTCGTATGTCATGAGGCTGAAGCCATCTAGTATAGGGGCCAGTTTTTCAAACTCCTTGTGTGTAAACATACCCAGTTGGTCAGTCCTGTGACAAGACAAGCACACCCACCTCGGGTTACTATGTATGGCCTTCCCCAATCAGAGTCAGATCAAACACGCTGTCTGGAATTCCAGCCTGAACAAGACCTTCGGCTACTTTCCCTCAGGGATGGGGGCAAAGTGCTATTTGGCTGGAGCCATCCATACTCCAGGGGCTGAAGTCAATCAGAGATATCCCTATTTCCTCGCTCCTAGAAAGTTCTGAGGGAAAGAGAGGCAAGAGCTGCACAACATACCTGGGACTCAGCCCTGTGCCAGAACCAATCCATAGTGGGAACATACGGGACAGCAGAGTCATGGAGGTCTCTGTTGCCCAGACATGGATAAGCAATTTCCCCATGCCCCCAGGCAAACACATTATCTTAGCCTTGTAGTAAAACAGTTGCTCTTACTTCTGCTCCCAATCAAATGGGGCCCAAACATTCAATCCAGAAACGTGGATAAGGGCTCTGTACTGACTAGAATGAGAAGGGCTCCTTCATATATTTGAATATTTAGTCACCAGTTATTTGAACTGCTTAGAAAAATTAGGAGGTGTGTCTTGCTGGAGTAGGTGTGTCACTGAGAGGGGAACTTTGAGTTTCAAAAGCCTGGCCAGGTTCTCTCTCTCTCTCTCTCTCCTCTCTCTCTCCTCTCCCTCTCCTCTCCCTCTCCCTCTCCCTCTCCCTCTCCCTCTCTCTCTCGCAGCCTGCAGTTCAGGTTCAGGATGTAAAGATCTCAGCTACCGTTCCAGTGCCATATCTATCAGCTTCCTGCCATGATGATTATAGACTAGCCTAAAACTATAAGCAAGTCACCAATTACTTTCTTTTATGAGAGTTGCCTTGGTCATGCTCTCTTCAAAGCAATAGAATAGTAACTAAGACAGACTTCAGCATGGAAAAAGCTTGCCTGCTCCTATGTGGGACCCTCATCCAAGAACCTACCAATGTTTACAGGCTCCTAGTATGTCAGGCTCTGCTGTTTTTAGATCTGAGTGGCTGTAGCTAGAGGCTGGCGGAGGAGCAGCCTTCCCTAGTCCTATCTTGTGACAAAGATCAGCAGTATGGCTGGAGGAAGGCTCAGATGGGTGTGGCTGAAACCTTTGAGCGAGAGGCTGTTGGGGCCTAGAAAGCTCGAAGCAGAGTAGCTACACCTGGCAAAGTCCCACACAAGGATCTGTAGCCTCACTGAATGCTGGGAAAGAATGCTTATTCCTGAAGTCTTACAGCAGTTCCACCAGTCACCATGAAGAAAAGCAGGCCTCTATCAATGGGAGGATAGATCTGCATGGACATTTATTCCTTATACAGGGAGGGGACATGGATCCAGTATGAAGCAACAAGAACCTCTTCCCCTGCTAAATCACACTGGGCAGGCTGCAAGTATAGTAGGACCCCAGGTCAGAAGCTCAGAAGGAACTGTAGACAAGGACTAGTCAAAGTAGACAGACAGTATCTGCCATCTACTAGATAACAGCCCTGCCCACTGTCTGGGCTCCTGACCTAGAATAGTACCCACTACTGGTTGTGCTTCTTGGAGCAGCTGACCTACTAAGTCAGACCTCACCCAGAGGCGAAGACCCGGCCAGAGGGCACTCTGCTCGTTCAAGGTAGATTACAAAGGTCTGATCACCACACACTTCTGCCCAGGCACAGCTGGTTCCAGTGCACAGTGTTGTTTGCTGTCATCTGACCTTTGGGTTCACTGTCTCTAGGCACAGACCCCTGTGGTCACCTTTAACTTCTCCAGGCAGGGCGGCCACAGCATCTGTCCTCACTGTGTCACTGGGACACTCACTGAGCAGGGCAGGAATGGATGGGAAGACAAGGATGGCTGAGAACAGGGGCATGAGGAGCACCTGGAGAACAGGGGTGGGTCAGAGGTTCTGACACCAAAGGAGAGGCAAACCCAGCTGCAAGGCGAGATTAGAACACAGGGGACAGGAGTGGGTGGGGATGCTGCAAAGACCATGGAACCCTGTGTGGACTACTTTCCTGGGACACACATTATTCCCAGAGTTCCACTCATAAAACCCTACTCCATAGGCTGGGGCAACAAGGACCACCCACATGTGGCCATGTTCTTAAGTAGTCATGATAAGACAAAAACAAACAGGAACACAGCCAACACTGACCTGAAATGGAGCAACCCCCAGGGTGGTGGCCATCAACAGGAAAGAAGGGATGCCACTAGGCTTCTTCTTCCTACCGTCCCTCTTCCACCCTTCTAGCTATGTAGTTGGGTGCTCTCTAGGAATGCATCACCCCCTTCCACCTTTGAGGAAGAAAGGCTATGAAGAGGCTGTTACTAGAGCCATCCCTCCCCGGCCTGTCCTGTTCCTGCCCCAGAACCCTGGGAAGCCTGGCCACTGAGCAGTTTCTCTTTGAGCCACAGCACCAGGACAAAAGGGGGACATACATGTTTGAGAGACATAAGAATAGCCTGTCAAGAAGCCACATACAGCATGACTTCCAATAAACAGAAATTACTACTCTTGCTTAAAACCTCATGTTCTGAATTAATTTCTAAGGGAGGAAAACAATATAACAAAACACATCACTGTCAGCTCTATGCAGGGGATAGCAAAGAAGGAAGGAATTCAGCCCTAGCAGAGAGACACTTTCAAGTGCCCACCAAGGGCTTAAGATGGGGGTAATACCCAGGCTACCTTTTCTTTCCAGTGATGAGTGCTTCTCTTCTCCAGAGAGCAGGATTGTAATGACACTGAGCTAGGCCTTTCCAGCCATGTGGTCCTTTATCCAGACACTCTGCAGCTAGGGAAAAAGCCCAAATGTTGCTGGGGCACACAGTGCAGCTGCAGCCTGCAGAAGTTACTCGTGATAAGTCAGCTGTGGGGGACACACCTTTAATCTCTGCACTTGGGAGTTAGAGACAGGTGGATCTCTGTAAGATTAAGGCCAGTCTGGTCTACAGAGCTAGTTCTAGGACAGCCAGGATTACACAAAGAAACCCTGTCTCAAAAAATCAAAAAATTAAGTTACTCATGAACATTGCGAGAGTTAGACATGCAGCTATGAACCTACTGTCCTCACTCATTACCACCTGCAACCTCAGGGAAGACAGAGGGGCTGTCAACTCTTAGTCATTCCCTAAGGCCACCTTATCTTAGCAATACAGCACCCTTTCCAACTCTGGAGAGCCCAATATACAAACCTTTGTCCACTGTCCCTCAGCCCACAGGGTGTGTGCCTCCCTCCTTCAGTGGCCCATTAATACCATCTATAGTTGGCAGCTCCACATTGGAGTTATAGCCAGACAGAAGGTACACAGACTTAAGGACAACCCCTCCTGGAGCTGTCCCACAACTTTCCTCTGAAACCTCCTGCCCTTGTCCCTGTGACCCTAGCTGCCTCTGACTCCTGTCTCTCCATGCCCCTGGGTGGTGAATCAACTCCCTGTCCAACCTCTAGGACAACTGAGTAGGTATTTAGTGCAGGTTTACCCTACCCATCTTGTTGCCCATCTTGCCTGGCCTTGTTGTTCCTATGGTTTCTGTAATCAACCTAAAAGGCCCCAGTAGGTAAAGAAGCCAAGGAAATGTTGGAGATTGACCTGGCATTTACCTTGCCATACCCTTCACCACCACTCTGGACAGTATGTTACTGGTCCCTGAGAAACCCAAGAAGCTGGCTAGAAGCAGACCTGATATTTCCTATGTCCCAAGGATGATGTGTTGCTGGCCCCTGCAAGTTTGAGGATCTAATTAAACTAGGTCTTCAAGGCTGCCACTCTGCCCTGGTTTTTATATTGCTAACAGCACCCAGATGACCTTGGAAGAAATGTTCAAGGTCACCATGGCTAAAGAGCTACCCAATTCTAGGGCAAGTTCCGAGACTCTTCAGTGCTGTGGTAGCACAGCTGGAGGCCAGCCCTAGCAGCTCTGACCTAAGCTGCCTTTGGTGACAAAGGATATAAGTGAATTTTCATTTGATGTCGAGAAGCAATTCTCTGCCCTCCTCCCTACCAGAGCTGTGTTTTAGCCTTTGTGAGGTGAATTATAACATGACTGTGTCCTGCTGAAGATGCAGGGCACAGTTGCTGACTGGGCTCCCTTGCAGAGGTGGCTCTCTAGAAAGGGGTGGGGGAGGACACAAAAGCACTCCCATGCCCTGGAGTAGTACCAGCAGAGCCTCCACAGAAACTGAGGGTTCTAGTATCCCACTACACTCAAGGCAGAAGGGTCGATCCCCAAACCCACAGGGCCTCAATCAGTCCAGGGCCCTGCTCCCCCTCAGATTCTTACCGCCCCTTGGTCCTTCTTCCAGCTGCTGCAGATGTCCTCCTCCCTCTGGGGTCCCTCCAGAGTCCCTCTCCCCATGGCTACATGTGCCTCAGTCACTGCAAAGTGAGTGGTGGAGTCAGCCTCGGCTTCCAGGACAGGACCCACTTCCAGCAAAGGACTGGGAGCTTGGGTAAAGATGCTTGAGCTGAGAGATACTCCTCAAAATCTGGCACCCTAACCCTGACCAGAATCTGAGGGCAGCTCCCAGAGCCTCATCAACTGCCCAGGCTGCTGAGCTGTCCACTCCAAGTTTCCACCCAGTTATGGCACCCCAGCCAACATTATACCAAGAGGTCCAAAAAATGGCACCTGGCAGAGAGACCACAGTTCTGGAGAGCCTTCTGGGAGGCTGCCTCTTCTCCCCTAGGTCTGAAAGACTGCTTGTTCAGTTGAGGAAGAAAATGTCCACTCTACTACATCCTTACCAGATCTAGGCAAGCTCGAGGATCAGGGCGTCAGACAGTCTAAGTGCTCCACACAAAGATGCAGCTAGGAGAATAACTCAGGCTCCAGTCCCTGGACAAACCCGACTTGGGTTCCTCTCACTGGCAAGGATGGGATCACTGAGCTACAGGTGCAGACCTAACCTGGGATCCACCAAGGCAGAGATGGATACCTCCTCACTCTCGTGGTCAGCTCAGTAGACACAGTAAAGGGAGGTGTTAGTAGGGAGCAATCCTCAGAGCTGAGTCCCAGGCAGGAATGAGGAGCATCCCTACACAACACCAAGCAAAAAGGACGAAAAAAAATCAGAGCCCCACCACACAAACATGTTCCACACATTAAGACACAGCCTTGTCTACATACGAGTTCCAGGCCAGCCAGGGCTACACAGTGAGATGTTGTCTCAAAATTTCAGAAAGTGATGAGTTAATGTAGTACCTGCACCATGCTTAGGCAGCTGACAAGGATGCCAGCTGCTGGAGACCTACCCCATGTCACCTAATGCTATGAGCGCTCACTCCTGGGCATAGTGGTAGACAGCCCTCATGCTTTCCACTTCCCAGGTTCCTACCTAGAGGCACCAGAGCCCACTGCACTTTGGATCAGCACTTCTAGGATGAGCCTGAAACCAATGTGGAGAGACTGCAGCTGTGCTCAACTCTCCCCCCTTAATGGGCTGAGAGCCGAGAGAGGTTTAGGGAGAAAAGTCAGACAAGAGGCAAAAATCCAGGCCATACAAAGGGCCTTGGCACCCTCAAGGTTGGGATGGGGAAACCACCCTGGGCTGGTGGGTCTGCTTGAGTAGTATCATCTGTAGTTAATGGGTGGCACTAGGTGACACAGGTTTCCAGCAACTAGTGTCTGTATCAGCTGCCCAAGCACCTTGCAGATGCTACATTAACTCAAGTCTTTTTTTAGACAACTCATTGTGTAGACCAGGCTGGCCTCTGAACTCTCAGAGCTCTGCCGCTTCCAACTCCTAAGTGCTTGGAATAAAGGCACCTGCCAACATGCAAGGCACAAGTCATTTCTTTTATAAGCATCCATCAGCCTGCCAATGATAGAACACAGGCCCTGGAGGCATATCCAACCACATCCAGCTACTGTTATTTCAGACAGCTGAAGGCTCAAAGAGAGAAGGGTGTTTTCTTTCAATGTGTAGGTCAGGGAGCTCAGCTTCCATCTCAGGGGTTAAGGGCCAAATAGATAGGGCTGCTTGTGGAAGCTAGTGGATACCACAAAGATTCCCAGGACTCCCACGCAATAGTTCTACCCCTTTTCCCTGTCCCATTCCTGCTTCTGCCTGCTGTGCCCAAGGTCTACCCCCAGGTAATTCTGAGTCTCCTATTTCCCAGTATTGTTATTTTTAAGCCAAACACTGGTGACTTCTATGAGATGTTCTAGGCAGGGTGGACATGGGAATCCAGCTGCCTTGGCTCCACTCTTAGTACCCAGGTCACTTAAAGGTTCCAAAGGAGCTGTCTCACAGGGCTGGGAACAAAGGCCCACCCAGGTCCATTCAGTAGCCCCAGCTGGCAGCAGCTTGCCCAGTTATAGTGTACTATGCTTTAAGTATAATGAGTACTGACAGCCTAAGCACTGAACTTAGCGTCTCGGAGTCCCAGAGACAGATAATGAATCTAAACATGTAGATTCTCATGTTGACGAATTTCTCAATAGTATACCTATATTGAGGGACAAAACAGGTTAGAAATGCAAGTTGGCTTCTCCCACCCCACAACCCAAGCAGAAGGTAATTGGTAATTAGCATCCAGAGGTTTTTTTTTTTGGAGAAGGGAGCTCATGCTGATGAGAGGTGGACCCTTGACCAACTGTTTTCCACTAGAGTACACTTACCCAGGGGTGACAGCAGGTGGGATGACCAGAATAACCAACAGCCTGGCCTGGTGCAGCGCCTCAGCCAAGTGAGTAAGCATGTGGATGAGGCCTCTACAAGAACCGAGAATCAAGATTAGCCCAGAGTACTATGGGGCTCCCTGGCACCCACTGCTTCAAGAATGTAACAGATAAAATCCTAGCCTTAGGCTCTATCGAAGAACTCCAAGTCCCTTCACAGGGTTTCCCATACCACCCTTCAGTGGGAACCCCTGAATGGGACTGACGTAAAGGAGACCATAGCCCAGTTAAGCTTGCCTTTCCTCATACGTGGGTATCCCAAGAGAAGGGGTGTTTAGGGGTCACTTAAGGGCCTAGAACACTGACCCAGAGGAATCCTAGTTACCTTCAGGCTGAGAAACAGCACAAAATACTTTGAGCAACATACCAGGTAGGGGCCCTGGGAAGGAAGATGGGGTAGGACACTTGGATGAGACACAGAAAAACAGGAGGCAAAAGATGGGGGAACCAGACAAGAAGGTGGGAGGCAGCTGGTGGTGTACCTCAAGGACAAATGTCAGCTTCTCTCTGCACATGGTCTGGGAGCCCACTGCTTACACCTCTAATGGACTGCCCAAGACATGCTCAACACCAGCTGCTTCCCTCAAGGTGGCCATCTTACAGGAGTTGTCCCAATGCAACTCAGGAGGTTCTACTGTTCCTATGTGAAGGAGGTCTTCCCTCCCTTTTGTACAGCTGCACCCTCAGGAACAGCTACAATGGCATAAAGGTTGACAAATTCTACACTTGCAGAGTCAAAGCTGAGTGCCCTACTGGCCGTGAGACCTGCCCATTAGGACATCTCTGCAAACAGTCTGGAGTCCTCTCTGTGGTCAACTACTGGACAGCAATGGCTTCAGTCTCTCTGATGTGGCCCAAATTGAGCTGTAAGTTCTCAACGTATCAGTGATTCTACTGTGACAAATTTAGCCACGAGGGGCTAAGGGCACTCAAGTCCCAGTTGTCTGTCCTTCTTTGGTCTGGTATATACTTTGCAGGTTGCAGGTGACAATATAAGTATGACACAGAGTTTTGGGGCAGCCCATCCTCACACTTCCTGCACACCACTTATGCAGGTGGGCCAAGAGAATGCTGTCCATGCTGTCAGAAACCCAGGAATATGGAAAGCCAACCCCACCAAAGAGGACCCTTCTGCCTAACTGTAGGACAAACAGCGGGATGATCTTTTTCAATGACATCTAAGACCTAAGGACTAAGAGGGGCTAATAAGACTGCTCCAGGGGTTTGCAGAAGACAAGTATGAGCCTACCTCATCCCTCTCAAGGGCCCATACTACAGCATCTGGATGCAGGGACTCTATAAGCGCACCCTACAGAGTTCTAGTGGGCCTGGAAGTAGTAGTGTCCCCATAAAAGACTCAGTCAACAGATCCTGGGGGCAGACTGGCTCTGAGCCTGTGCCTAGTAGTAGCAAATGTATGTGATCAGAAGCCACTGAGCCCAGCTTTTGGGCTGGTACACTGGGATGAGACCAGTTGAGGGGCACAGATAATAGGCACTTGGTTAGCAGTTTCTCTCCAACCTTACCAAGGGACCAGCATCTTCAAGAGACAAGGTTACCACAGAGCTGACAAACCCAAAAATCTACTGCTGCCTTCAATAGCCATCACTTCCCCTGCCACTGTTGCCATCCACATTTTGGGGGAGATCACTATTATAAGACCCGTGGTGTTTACTGAGATGAGCCCTATAAATGGAACTAATTCCTGATTAGGGC
Source organism: Ellobius talpinus (assembly GCA_001685095.1). Classification (NCBI taxonomy): domain Eukaryota; kingdom Metazoa; phylum Chordata; class Mammalia; order Rodentia; family Cricetidae; genus Ellobius; species Ellobius talpinus. The sequence continues at coordinate 35,766 of LOJH01010466.1, forward strand.
TGGCTAAAGTCATACTGCTGCCCATAACATTACCTACTTCAGGGGCAAAAAAAAACTGGTACTTCATGGGGATCGGGGGTTTGGTTCCTTCCCTGAAGAGTCTTTGGTGGGGAACCTAAGCAGAACAGGAACCTAGCAGGACCTGCTCTCATAGGTACCTGAAATCAGGTCCCCTGAAGGGCCTCTAGCCACTCCTGCCATGTATACAGCCTAAGAGCAGATGACTGTGACAGATGGCAATCTGAGGGAAATACCCCAGAAATGAGTCACAGAGTTCCCTGACACATCCACTATGCTCTGGGAAAGTTGGGCTGTCTCCTGAGACAAAGAGTCATGGGCCCTACCATCACCTTGGATGAAGGGCAGGCACATATGTACCAAACAGGCTGACTTAGCTCTTCAAATCCGAGCCAGATGCCTGTCATAGTGAGAGGCAGGAAATTGCAGTCAGAGCAGTAGTCCCCCTAACCATTCCCACGGTGTCTTACCACAGCCATGTCCATCCTGGGACAGTGTCCAAAGGAATCACAAACCAGATGGCTTTTGCTGCTCAGGACCCTGGCCACTACCTATGCCTCAGCCCCATGACTGCTCTGCAAACAGCTGTCCACTGTTCTGAGCACAAGGCCCACGCAGGCTGCTCCTGCCTCCATGCCTCCTACTGCAGATGCTGAGACTCCCACCCCTAGAACTCCCTATCTGACATTGATGATCCATTGGGAGCCCAGACAGTGCAGCTGTGACTCGCTGCCTACTTAATGTGCTGAAACACAAATGAATTATCACTAGTCTCTGATTAATAGATCTGTAGTCTCCAGAATTAAAAGAAGGGATGTCTGGCAGCCGAGTCAGCATTGGCAGGGCTCTATCCCAGCAAAGACACAAAGCTGGGCCTGGAGATGTCACATGGCTGAGAGTCTGGGGCACCTAACCCTCAGGTCAGAACTGGGGTCCTTCAGGGGCACTGCAGGCAGAAAGTTCCCCACTAACTCAGGAACACACTTCTCCTCCTATGGTGTTCCCTGGTTGCGGTCTTTCATCAAGGGCAAGGCCCAGGCACACCTAGTTTTAGGAATACCTTCCTCTGGGCTCTCAGAATGGAGGGCCTGGACATCCCTTCATCAAATGTCCTTTTCATCCCCGCCCCTACAGTGCTTCCCTTGCAGACCACAGGAGAATCGTGTGGGGATGCTGCCTCCAAGTGGGCAGAGTTGAGACTTACAGTCTTCTGAATACAGCAAAGCCTCTAAGAGTAACACAAGGGAGGGAGCCCAGAACCTTGTGAGACAATAAAGAACAAGAGAACAGCTTGGCCACTTCTAAGCTGTGCCTTAGGAAGCATAAGTGGACTCCCTTACACAGAAGAGAAGTGGAACTGACTCCTCTACTGCCCAAACACCTGGGCTCTGCAGCTACACTGCACAATCCTCTACTGAGGGTGTGCCCAGACAGCTCCAGCCCTAAACAGGGCAAATGTTCTTATGTCATCTTCTATAGGACAGAACTCCCAACTTGGCAGAGCTAGAAAAGGTATCTGTTTCAGGTTAGCCAAAGAGCCTGAGCTAAGGATCGAGGAGGGGCCTTTCCTCAGTGCTATGGTCAGTCTCAAGCTATGCTGGAGCTGCGGGCACTTTCCACAATTCCCTCCTTTCCTGGTCTCACTGGCAAAGTGAGTTTCAGATGCGTTGTCTGCTGGCCGGTACTATGGGAGCAAGGAGATGTGAGGGCTTCTGTAGCCTCCTCCCAGCAGACAACTCCCAAGCTTGGACATTCTTTCCCCAGTAGACACCGACCATCATACCCCAGGTCTTGGCCACACTCAATCAGCCTCTTTTCAATGTTCCTGGGAATCTCCTTTGTGCTCAGTGAGGAAATCTCTACTTGGATTCAGCTGGACATCTGTAGCATAGACCCGGCCACCCTTCTCTCACTGAGTCTTCTTAGGTGATGGTCCCCCATTTCCTTTAGCCATTCAGGAGGGGCCTCCAGACTAGCACAGTGATGTGGTCAGGACAATCTGCCTGCCTCATGGCTATTCCTGGCTTTTCTGAGTAGGCCTCCACCTTTTGCAGGGTCTCATCCCCAACCCAGAGCCCAGAAGCTAAGGAAGGAAGGCCCTCCCAGGCCTATTCCCTCTCCCTTGGTCTTTCCTCAGGCTCCTCCAAACATAGGGGCCCACATCCCACTCACACATGCTTCTGGCTCAGCAACTGGCTCCAGACCTCCACCACAAAACCATCAAAATGCTGGTTCTGAAAGAAACGGGCAGGTGAGAAATGGGAAGCTAGGAGGATTAAGGGAAGACAGGAAGAAGCCACTGGCTCTGCCCACCTGGCAAAGTAACTCAGTCACTTACTCACAAGGCAAGACCTAAGTCTGCACTACACATTCATTAATTCCTCTGAAGCAAGCAGCATGGGGAGGGGGTACCACATGGCAGCCAGAAGGGCAAAGGTGCTCAGTTGCCCACACTTCTCCACCCTTGCTGTAGCCCAGGCATACTGATGGCCAGCAGGGATGGGCCCACCCCAGGGAAAGTTATGGAGTTTTAGCCAAAGGAAGCTTTCTGGGCCTAGACACAAAAACTATCCCACCTTTGGGACTCCCGAGGCTATGAGCAAGAGGGGGTATAGTCTGAGTGGGGCTTATGCTATCCACCCTGGATGACACAGGTTGCACAAGACATCCATGAAAAAAGTCAGACAAGAGAAGCCAAGTCATACCACCTGTAATCTCAGTCCTGGACATAGAGGCTGGTGGATCAGAAGTTCGAAGCCAGCCTCAGCTCTACATAGTGAATTTAAAGGTCAGTTTGGGCTATGTGAGATACTATCCCAAAAAATTTAAATAAAAAAAGGCCACTAAGATTGTTTAGCAGGTAAGGATACTTTCTGCCAGGCCTGAAAACCTGAGTTTGATGTCTGGAATTCACAAGGTAGGAAAAATAACTCAGCAAGTTGTCTCTCTGCCCTCTACAAATAAGTTGTGCCTTTTACCCTCTATACATCTATACATGTGCACACAAGAATAAATAATTATGTTTTTCTTTTTTTTAAGAAAAAAAAAAGAGGCACTGGGCATGGTGGCGCAGGTCTTTAATCCCACCACTTGGGAAGCAGAGGCAGGTGGATCTCTGTAAGTTGGAGGTCAGCCTGTCTACAGAGGGAGTTCCAGGCTAGCTAGGGCTGTTACACGGAGAAACCCTGTCAAAAAACCAAAAAGCCGGACGGTAGCAGTGCACATCTTTAATTCTAGCACTCAGGAGACAGAGACAGGTAGATCTCTGTGAGTTCAAGGCCAGGCCAGTCTGGTCTACAGAGAGAGTTCCAGAACAGACTACAAAGCTACAGGGAAACTCTGTCTTGAAAAACCAAAAAAAAGAAAGAGCAGCCAGGTGTGGGCCCTTTGGGGGCCTCAGTCAGAGAGGGAAGCAAATGAGTAGGAGAGTGGGGAGTGGGAGGTACAGCCTGTTGGAGAAGTGGGGCCTGGTGGCCTGGGCTCCAAGCTTTATGGGAGCTCGCAGGTCCTGAGGAGTGCACAGGTCTCACCTTTGCCACCTGTACCACAGTCTTGCCGAGTTCTTCTATTTCATCCTCACTGTCTAAGACATTCTGGAAATCATCGTAAGTCCAGTCTTCAAAGAGAAGCCGGGGCACTGGTAGGAGAGAACACACAGAAAGATTGTGGCTATGAAACACTGAATCACCTTCTGCTACTTGTTTGCAAAATGGTACCCCCTTGGCTCCCAGACCAATGACAAGCAGGGAGGCTATCCAAGGCAATTATGGATCTATCCAGTGCAGATATCCTATACACACACAGCCTAGCAGGAGGAAGGAGGGGGACAAGGAGATGCTAACATATCAAATACTCCTAGGGCTCCACCGTTCAGGAAACTGGCTGGGCCAGACCCCAGTTCATCTAGATCCTTGCTGCTGCTACCCTGTCTACCTCAATCTGACCTGGTAGCTTCCACTCCTGCACCACAGGAGGGGAATGTCAGGCCCCTTCCTGTCATTGCTTCTGAGCCTCCAGTAGGTTCCCCTAAGCCTGAGCCCCACAGGCTTCCTCTGATGTCCTCAGGTTCGTGCTGTTCTTTGGGAAAAATTTCCTTCCCATACCAGTTGTGAGCTTCAGAGGCATAGAAAAGGTAGGGATAAAGTCACCCTCAGGCAGGCCCAGCCTAGGGTCTGGCTCCAGGAAACTCAGTAACGCTTGCTGGACAGGAAGAAAGAACTATGCAGGAAAATCACCAGCCAAAGAAGGAGGTCCCTGAGTTGGTGGTCAAGCTCAGCTGACTGCTCAGAGCATTCAGGGGAGAGATTTACCCTCAAGTGGCATAGCCTAGATGGGAAGGAATGTGAAAGGACCCTAGGTTGACCCTCGGAAGGTTGTGCCATCTACATAGTATGGCTGAGGCTGCTCTCCTGACCATGCCCAGGCCTGCTGGACTCACCTATGTGCAGGCCTTTGGCATGCTTCTTGACAGCTCGCATCCACCCTGTTAGAGATGAAAGGGACAGTCAGTATACAGCATATGTCCAGTCCAAAGATCCAGACCATTACCCACTCCTGTCCCAGCCCAGGGGCAGCCTTACAGTTATTCCTATCCTCTATCTCCTCTACACCACTCCCTCTTCCTGCCCCCAGTCCCTTCTTCCCATCAGCCTTCCCAGGTCTTCATAGCTTTGGAGAAAGCCATTCTTGGTCTCAGAACTCCAAAACCAGCTAGCCCTCTCCTATCAATTCCATGGTTCAGCTGTGTGGACCAGGCCCCTCAAGAGCATGTGTCAGCAGTGAGCTGTCCTTCTCTAGCCTATGCTCCTCTTTGGATACCAAAGACAGAGCACTAAGGAAGAGACCGACAAGGGGGAGCCAATCACTTCACTGCTTAGCTGTACAACTTGCCTTCCTTACGCTCACATGCAGCCCTGACATTCATGAGAAGGAACAACAAACAGCTCCTGGGACTAGAGTCAGAAAGGAAAGGAAAGGGCACAAATTCCCAGTGCTCTTCAGTCTGTCATCTACTGGACAGTCTCTCACCTCCTAAAGGTGACAGGACCTTACAGTGGTGACCACCTCAGGGACTATCTTTACCTGGCAGACCATGCCTCACACTGTGGGCCCAGCCATGTGGTGTGAGACGGCAAACTACATGTCCCTCACACACACACCCAGGTACATACCTAGCCACACTTGACATCTCTCATGGTCACACTCCTACAATCACATCCAGAGTCATACCCAGATAGGCCTTGAACTTATAATTCTCCTGCTTCAACTTCCTGAGTAGCAGGATTACAGGCCTATAACAGCAGAGTCACAATCAACATATCAATACATATTCATATTAATACTCGCTAGTCATGATACCTAGCTGGGTGTGGTAGCACTTGGGAGAAAGAGACAGGTGGATCTTTGTGATTTCAAGGCTAGCCAGGGCTACATAGTGAGACTCTGTCTCAAAAACAAACCAAACCAAAACAAGTACATAACCAGAGTCAGATACTCTCAGACACGCACAAACACATCCACACCCACACATAGTACACTTTTATACTCACACAGACACATGTGCACACTATCATACTCTTCTTAGCCCTCAGGGCAAGCACAGATAAAAAGAAGTGGAAAAACCTTGGTCCACATCATGGAGGCCTGTGATTTCAAACATCTCACGACCACGTCTCTTCAGCTGCAGCCAGACTGGTGAGATCTGTGTGAACTTGCTCCCAAAGACTTTGGCAACATCATAGCCATGGCTGTTCCACTGGTAGAGGAAAGAGAGGGTAGAAAAAGAACAGTGTTGCCATGCTGCTGTCACTTGATGCTTTGGACATGCCCAGGGCAGCCATCAGTGGTGTGGGAGGGCCTTCTGTCTATGTATTGCTTTTATTGGTTAATGAATAAAGAAACTGCTTTAGCCTGTAGCAAGGCAGAACTTAGCTAGGCAGGGAAAACTAAACTGAATGCTGGGAGAAA
>LOJH01010467.1:3436-27401 GCA_001685095.1 Ellobius talpinus
GCCCTCTTCTGGCCTGCAGATGTACACACAGACAGAATATTGTATACATAATAATTGAATAAAAAAATAATGAAGTCATCACTTGAAATGCTTTTAGGAAAGTACTTGACACCAGGGAGAATTTCCTCACATTTCAAAACTGGTTTTGGAGTTGATGTGTGGTAGTGATAGGACTTTGTGCTCAAGTAACCTGCTGGCTCCCAAGATGGGGAAGGCTTTTTCTTGATAATTACTGGAAGACGTATAAGCATAAGTTTTAAGTGACTACCTAAAGATGACTATGATAAAATCAGTTCAGACTATGACCGGGAGATATGGAAAACTGAACTAAATGAAGATGGGCTGAAGGGATAAGATCCCAAAGAACCATATGCTGAAAAGCAAAGAAACACCTTTTCCCCAGGAACCTGTGTGGTGGTTTGAATAAGAATGGCTGCCATGTTCATGTATTTAAATGCTTAGAGAGTGGCACTATGTGAAAGGATTAGGAAGTATGGCCTTGTTGGAGGAAGCATGTCACTGGGCATGGGGTATGAGGGAGGAGGCATGTCACTGGGCATGGGGTATGAGGTTTCAAAAACCCAAGCCAGGCCCAGTGGCTCTTTTTGCTGCCTGTAGATCTGGATGTAGAACTTTCAGCTATTTCTCCAGCACCATGTCTGGCTGCATGCCACTATGCTCCCCACCATGATGACAACGGACTAAAGCTCTGAAACTGTAAGCAAGCTCCAGTAAGTACTTTCCTTTATAAGGGTTGCCAAAGTCATGGTGTCTCTTCACAGCAATAGAACACTGACTAAGATATTCTGAGATCAGAACAAATTCAAGATTGTATCAGGATATGCAACTGTTTTACTTTTCCATTAATATACCTTGAGGGATGGCCTAAAAACTAAGGAGAAAATAAATAGGTCTGTAAAATGTCATCTTACAGCTATCATATTTTGGACACGTATTTAACATAAAAGAGAACCCAAACTTGAAACAACAGTATTGTTGAATTTGGGAAACTACTGAAGAGTAAAGCACCCAGTGGAGAATTAATAGTGAGCCTATTTCATTCATGAATTTACAAAACCTTGGGGGAGGGTGAGATGGCTCAGTAGGTAAAGACACCTGCCCCTGAGCCTGAAGATCTAACTTTGATCCCCAGAACCCATGACAGAAGGCAGAACCAAACTCCTAAAGAGTGTCTGATTTCCTTTATGTGTTCAACTACTTCGAATCGAAAAGGTGAGATATATTTATTCAGAAACACATTGAAAATAAGATGTTTTAATTACTACCATATTTTAATAATGTATTAATGCCTAATTAAAATCATGCCTTAATTGCCAGCGTCTTCTTGTAGGCAAGCAGCAAGGGGTGTTTAGAAATAGCACCGCTATTTCCACTTCTACATATTCATTTCCTCCCTGACTCGGCCTGACTTCCTGCTGATTTACACGGCTGACAAGCAAAGGCGTTTCAATGCCATATGAACATTAGAATATGTTAAGCTAGTCAATCTGTTCCTTAATTTAATTAGATCCAGATTCGAACTACAATGGAATGATGAATATAATTTTCCCCTTCTGGCATCTAAAGGGGGCCTTGTCTCGGGACTACAGAAATAGACATCTCAGGCACTCTGATTGATATGGGTTATGTACTTTGGGGACAACTTGGCCTCCGTGAGGCAGCATGTTTGGTTAGCTGCATACATAGGATTTACAGTTTCATTGCAAGTTGGTATCTGTCAGAGAACTCCTGGTATTAGCAACTATTGGAATTTGGGTTCTGGATAGATATTTTCATTCATATTCCATGCTTTAATTTATTTTTTGCCCCCTCACTTCACTTCCATAATTGTTATCACACCCAGAATTTCAGCTTCAACCATTCTATTTGTAGACTATTAATTTCTGGCTTTCCATCTCATGAACTTCATCTCCTCAAGTTCATGTTTGATACACTTGATCATCTATAACAGTCTCCAATTTATTTACTAATTTATTCACCCCCCATCAGGCAGTTGGGGTTTTACGAATCCAATTGCCTTCTCTCTCATTGTTTCAATTACTTCAAGCTCCTATGTGACTTCCACACAGTTCCCTGTAATTCTGTTTGTCTAATTCCATGTCTGAGCGTGGCTGGGGAAAGGATCACTCTACAGAGCACACTGCCTTACACTGTGTTCTACATCTTAGCACTCAGCATTGCCCAGCAAAGTGATGCTTTCCCTGTCTGCTGACTTCTCAACCCAACAGAACACAATTTTACAGTGGCCCCTCACCCTCCTCCACTTTCAAGTCAAACACTTTGGGGTGTTGAGTAGAAGCTTCTGATGGCCTCACTGGATTTACAATCACCATGAAGATGCATGAGGCACATCTAGGACTCTTTCTCTGCGTGCGCGCATGCGTGTGTTGTGGGGTGGAGGGTGTTTCCAGGGAGGATTAACAGAGAAGCAGAACTCATTCTGCATGTGTGCAGGATGGTATCATGGTGAGGGCCTAGGTGGAATGCAAGGGAGAGGTTATAGGGCAGCAGACTGCTGACCTTTGACCTGTCACGGGCTGAGCATTCTCTGCTCTGACACTTTTTTCCCACCATGATGGACCGAAAACCCTCTGCACTCCGGAGCCAAAGTAAATGATCCCTCCCCAGCATCAGTGAACTGAGGGCCTGAGCTCCACGTCTGCGGTTTAACATTCTGTTGAGCTCTAAATCCATGTGTATAACCTAATTATTCCTATTATCACGTTGATAGCTTTGTAAAGACATTTCAAATTTCCATTGTATAAAATAGCTTCTAGCTAATAAGGCATTTCTGCATAATAAAGATACTGCATAACATTTGCATATATTTAGAAAGAAAATCAGTGTGACATTCATCCTTGACTTTGCTTACATATTTATGTATGAGTTTTTGCATGCCATGTGTGTGCCTGGGTGTATGCATGTGTATCACATGTATGCAGGTAATTGCTGAGGCCAGAAGATGGCATTGGATCCCTTTATGTCAGAGTTATATATAGACTTGTTAAACAGTTAACTACCATGGGTGCTGGGAACCAACCCAGGGCCGTCCACAGGAGCAGCTAGTGCTCCAAAACACTGAGCCAGTTCTCCAGTTCCTCTGTCTGTCTGTCCATTCCTTTTTCCTTACATTTTCTTTTTCCATTCTTTTTTTCCTTTTTTTCTTTTTTTTTTTCAAGACAGGGTTTTTCTGTAGCTTTGGAGCCTGTCCTGGGACTAGCTCTTGTAGACCAGGCTGGCCTCAAACTCACAGAGAACCACCTGCCTCTGCCTTCTGAGTGCTAGGATTAAAGACGTGAGCCACCACGGCCCGGCATGCTTACATTTTCTTAATGGCCAATCATCAGTGAGTATTAACTAGAACCACTGGTGTTGGTCTGTCTTATAATCACTTTGGCCTCTTGGCGTCACATGTCTGTGAGAACCCCAACTCTCAGCCGCATCTCAGCCACCACAGGGGCAGACCTTCTCACAGCAGCCCTGGCCACTCAGATCTATCCCGACTTAGATGAAATGTCACATCACGTGTTTCATGGTTCGGTTTCTTCTGCAGCTTGTGAAGTTTGGTAATGCTGATTAGAAGGGCTAGTGGACCTCCTCGTTAGGGAAAATTTTGACAGCTAACAAAGGAGTCACAGTGAATCCGGTGAGCGCTTGGTCCTTCCTCCTTTCCGTGGTTGGCTTAGAGGTAGGTCCCACACTGCCCAGCTCTTAGCTAAGTGTTGACAGCAGAGGCTCTGTGCAGTGGACGGCTGTGGGCTCATCAGGACTCCAAGGGCAGCACGGGAGCAGTTCTCAATCACGCTTCATCTCTTCTCTTTTCCTTCCAGTGTTGCCTCCTGAAGAAGACAGTTTCTGATACATTTGATAAGCTGTGTTTACTGCTGAATTTGCATATGTATTGTGCGGTTAAAATTTGAATCTGTGTAGGGGGATAGAGACTAAACATCTCCTTTTGTGAATGGAGAGATCAAGTCTCAGAGACAGGGTGATTTAGCCAAAGTAAAAAAAAGAATAAACACAAACAATTCCACTATAGACTAGAATTACATATAACATATTAAAATCCTCTAATTAGCATTGGTAGTCTAGAAAGAACTAGGCGGGAGTCTAGAGTGATGGCTCAGCAGTCAAGGGCACTTCATGTCTTTCCCGAGAATCCCAGTTCTGTTTTCAGCATCCAGGTCAGGTGGGTTGGCTCACATCTGTCTTTAATGCCGCTGACCTCCATGGATACCCGTGCTCATGTTCACAAACTCATTTGAAGACACACTCGTAGACATAATTTAAAATGATAAACATAAACCTTTAAAAGTGAGAGAGAAAGGTCCTTCAATATAGCCAAGGGAAAAAAGAGCAAAATAAGAATGAGACAAAGAACAGAGAAGCAGACTTTTCATCAGGGATTATGCAAGCTAGACAGCAACCAAATCGCATTTTACCAGCAGAAAAAGAAAATAGATCTATTAACCTCCACAACTGATTCAACAAAACATCCCTCCAACCTGACTGCCGTCAAAGGCAACGTAAGCAGCAAAAGGGTTTCAGCAAACATGGGCAGAAGGAAGTAGGAGCAAGGCGTGAGCCTTCCTTGTCAGGGCTATCTATGGTGGCTCCTGCGCCCACCGGACCTTGTTTTTATGCAGCCTGAGATTCCAGTCCAGGTATCTTCTAGCTGGAAGACCCCAAGGTCCATGACTAAAGCACCCCATAAAATGAACACATGAGGGGGCTGGAGAGATGGCTCAGAGGTTAAGAGCATTGCCTGCTCTTCCANTGGCCTGCAGTCATACACACAGAAAGAATATTGTATACATAATAAATAAATAAACAAATATTTAAAAAAGAAAGATAGCCAATTAAAAAAAATGAACACATGAACACTTACTTAAATGTTGTCAGAGGGGAACACTGACAACCTCTTAAAATGTTGACAGATACTTCCAAAAATTGGCCCTTATAGTGATTTAGTTAAGAAATTTTTAGACGCCAACTATAAAAGGAGAATTCGATCCCATGGAAAGGACTTAGATCTAGAACATTAGAATGACTCTTTAAATTCTATATGTAGAATGAACACTCAATGCAAAATATTATGAACAGAAAATTTAATACAACATAGGTGAACAATATATGTACATACTCACAGTTATCAAGAAAAGTAATTACACAATGGTACACTCCCTCATATCCAGTAGAAATGTTTCTTTGTGTGTGAAGATGTTATCCAAGATTCATCATGATGTATGTTTTATAAATATGTAGTTTGTTGGATGCCATAAAGTTGTCAATAAAAGCCAATGCTATTCTGTGACCAAATGGGTAGAAATCTAGAATGAAAAGAAACGGTTCTATATCATGAAATATATTTCCATCAATCTCAGAACACGATATAGAGAAATTTTCTCCATTTGCTGGAAAGTCAGTAAAATACAAAGTTGAATTTCAGTTGTAAGAGCTCGTATATAACAAATAGATCAAACCTAACAGCACTCTGTGAGTATAATCCCATCGCTTATACACAAAGATACATATCATACGGCACAATGATGGGATATGGTAAGCACCGAGCCTGATGTATAAAATGAATGGCAGAAACATTTCCGCTCAACTGAAAATGAGACAAAGATATCATTATGAGCACTACAGCTTCAATATTTTTCTAGAATTATTACCCTGGAGAATAAAATAAGATATGAAAAATAAATAAATAAATAAGTAAACAAACAAACAAGTCAACAAATGATACTCAATGGAGATCAATATAATAGAACTGAAAAATGAAGGGGAAAAAAAGACCACAGTTCAGAGGACTTCAGTTGCTATTCTTTGTGCTGCCGAATGACCAAGCATTATTCTGAATGTATAATTTATCTCTCATAGAATATTCAAGGAGCTTTTAAAGAGAAGTAATATAACACGGGCAATGTCTTCCTAACATACGCACTTTTCATAAGAAAGGCAAATTCTTGGGTTGACGGCACAGTGTCCTGTCACCTGTGAGGCCAATCACCATCATCCATGGCGTGTTAAAGAGGCATTGGTGAATGCCACCATGTGCTATTGGGTAGGAGCCCACTCTTAATAAGATGATTTGCTTTCTCATATGAAACGCTGCTCTATGACAGCCATAAACAACCAGTCCTTTTAAGATCTACAAACACCAAAAACAAGACAGTCTTCAGCATAGTATTTCAAAAAGAGAAAGTTGGGGGGAACCTTTTAGGCATTTCAAACACTGATTTCACCTTGCTACCTGTGGACAGCAACTCCATCTTTCATAGTGATGTGTTGAACAGGAACAAGTCATTTAAAAATAATTGCTTTATTATTAGAGGTGTCTTTTAAAAGATAATATTGTTTCCCATTAGATGGAACAACATAAAACAAAACCCACATGTCATATTTCTTATTTTCTTGGATAGCCAGAGTTGTGAATCTCAATTATGTGTTTGCATTAGCTCAAGGAAAATTATGGCTTTAGTCTCCTCAGCAATTTTCTTTAATTATGAGCAAAGAAGAAAAGAGATCTTGGTCTGCAAGCTCTCATGATAGATTGCGCTTCCCTCACCTCGAGGAGCAATTTTAAAACTAACAGATATACCTTTGAAATTTGATATTTTTCACAGTTACCCAATATGAGAAGTAGAGAAAAGAATTGTGTGGTCAGATATTGTTTAGTATATAAGATAGACTGAGAAAAATCACTAACTAGTGGGACACAAACTGGAAAATCAGAGACGGTTTTTATAAGTACTGATTTGGAATTTCTTTAGAAAGAATTTAGTCACTAACAAACATGAGGAGTCCAGGCTGGAGAAATGACTCAGTGCTTAAGAGCATGTATTGCCCTTGCAGAGGACCTGAATTCAGGTCCCAGTGTTCACAGGAGGTGGTATAAAAGCACCCATAGCATCAAGTCCAGAGAACCCAATATCCTCTTCTGGTCTCTGCAGATACCTGCATGACCATGGTGTATATACACTCAGGTGTGTACACACAGACACATATACCACACACACATACACACACTCACACACACAAATCTGGAAAGCACAATACAGCTTGATAAAGAAAGTTTAACAGGGACTAGAAGGCCCACGTGGAGTTAATAAAAGTAAAATTAGCCAGATCAATTGCCTGAAAATCAACCCCGATTCTTTGCACACTGAGATGTGAATCCCAGAGGGACAGAAATGACACTCATGGCTCTCCATTGGCGGTGACAGCAGTCTGAGCACTTTTCATTTAAAACTCAAGAACAACCATGGTCCTTTCTCAGAAGAACAAATGTTGCATCTGCTTTGTGTGAAATGAGCTTAACTATTTTGTGGGGAGTCACAGGGAGATAGGAGACACTGGAGATGGCTGAAATATGATGGAGGCGTTCTGTAGAGCTCACCCATTCAGATCTGCGGGTTACTGCTCAGCTGCAGAAGTCTGAACAGTGACAATAAGGGACCCTGCAAATCGAAGGAGGACAAAGACCTGCAGTGTCCCACTGTGCAGCCACCTGATCAGGAAACCAGCAGAGTAATCCAATAGGCGGAAGAACAGCCTTTTCACTAAGCAATTTAGAGACAGACCAAAGTGGGAAGCTGGTCTTCCATGCCACAAACAGAAATTAACTTAAAAAAAAAACAAACTGTGCCATTGGCACAGAAAAGTGGAAGCTAAAATTATGAAGTCCAAAAATAAAATACTGTAGTAAATGTGTTTTTTGGGCTAGAAAAAAATCCTCCTAGCTATTGAACCAAAAGAATAAACAAGAAAGTAAATAATAGGTAAATTGGGCTTCAGGATATCAATGAGTTTTAATGCATCCAAAAATGCTATCAAAAAAGTAAAAATATCAGCGGACAGCTTGATAGATGGTAAAGTTGGCAAATTGGTTATCAGACTTGTACCTAAACTTGAATCTAAGGAAACAGAAATAACCCTTATATCTGCATAATGAAACAAGACAATTATAAGTTGGGTAAAGCCTTGGAACAGTTATTTCTCCATAGAAGCAGATAAGGCAACAAGCTCACGAGAGAACATACTCAAAATAGTGGCAGGCTGTAGCTCCTTGGCTGTAGGATTGGCTCTACAGAAAATATCGACAACAGCCGTGTTGACAGTGCATGAGTAGGCTGGAACTCTGAAGAAATGTTCAGGCGGATCCAGAATGTGTTCGCCACATTGGAAAACAACCCGGCATATTTGAAGAGTTCAGTATAGCTAACTCATGCCCCAACAGTTCTTCTGGTACTTCATACACATGAGATGGAAGTATCACCTCGGGGAAAAGAAGTTCTCCATAAAAAACTCCATGCTGCAGGTGCTGTACGATCTGTACAAAATGCTCGCAATAGGAAGATCTGTAGAGAAAGGCCATAATGGCTGTGGATGCTGGAAGCTTTGCGGGCAAGTGGGAGTGGCGGCTGTGAGTTAGGCTTTTTGCTGTTGTTTATTTGAAGGAGGTGACAAAAGTCTTCTAAAACTGACTGTGGTGATAGCAGTTGAATTGTGGGAGTACACTAGAAACCAACAAACTGTCCTTCAAATGTGGAAGTTGGATGGAGTGTGAGTGCCAGCTCAATAGAGCCGTTAAGAACACTTCATGGGGAGTCGGCTGTAAATCCTTTATGATTGTATATTTGATTCAAATGGGAAAGAAATGGTTTCAAGATCAAGTCTTATTTTCAACCTTGAAGCTTCCAAGACTTTTAAAATGTTTGACTCAAAAGTCAAATAAACCCGTTATTGGTCAATATACCCACCCTGACAATGTTTGACTCAAAAGTCAAATAAACCCGTTATTGGTCAATATACCCACCCTGACAGTGCTTTTATTTCATAGCATTTATTTTCCAAATATTTATATGCTTTTATAAAGCATTGGAGGGTTGATCCAATGTGTGGGGAATACCTTAAAGTAGTTAAAAATTTTCTAGCACAGAAACTTAAAATACATAGTTTTAATAACTTTCAGAAAATAATCTTTGAAAAGTGCTTCTGCTATAATTTATAGTAAAAATAGCATTCTATCCTCCCATGTTTACAGAGTTTAAATTATTAAATCTAGTTAATTTCTCTAAGTGACTATGTTATTTCTGAAGCTTGAAGAACAAGATAGTACAAAATAACATCATTTTAATTGGTTATCAAGTAAGACAAATTAATAATGTTATGTTACCAGAATGTGTTAATTAGTCATTGATGTTGTAGTGTCGAAGGGAGGATTTTACAGTTAGCTGAAAGGGGTTCATATCTAAAAGACAGTTAAAATCAGAATGTCACATTTAAAAACTTAGGACTAAGGATATCGTGAGTTGGAAACAGCATCTGTAAGGTTCAGGAACAGATTCCAGTTCCTGTACGTGGGAATAGGATGGTCATTGAGCTGGCCAATCTACAGCTCAGAATATCTAGTTAGACAGAGTGGAATGATGCCACGAGTTCTCTGGAGGTGTCACTTCCTAACTGGCAATCTTGGGTGACATACTTAAGCTAGTGTCTAAAGAAGCATGATCAATCACTATATGCCAAATAGCACAGAGCAGAAGGTCAAAAAAAAAACCCAGACATATGAACACAGGGCACTGATGTTAGATGTAAGAGGAAAGGCAATAACAAGAGAGTGCGCATCATCATCTCAGTAAACGCTGCAGGAAAACCTGGATAACCACTTATCAAAAGAAAGCCTGGCAATGAATGTGCTTGCAGTGCCAGCCCGGTGAAGAAGAGACCCAGCTATAGCATGCTGTTTTCTGAGCTCCACATAGCACTGTGGCACAGACCTCAACAACAAATAATATATAAGAATTATTACTATTTTCAGTTTGGGCATGGGCCTACAAAAAGTAACTCAAAATTTATCATAAAGTTGAGCATGAAATGAAGTACCACAAAGCCAGAGGATAATGTGAAATTTAGACATTCTTGATTTTGGTGACAACTTTTTGAATATGGCAACAAAGCCACAGTCAATGAAAGAAAGATGTGACAAACTGAACATCATTATAATTAAAAGATGTCTGTTCCCTGCAGGACTCCTATAGAAAACTGAAAAGCTGTGTCAAAAAGTAGGAGAAAATATTGTCAAAAGATGCCAAGAAACCAAACAACCAAAAATGCCCAAACAACCCTCAAAACTCAACTAGAGGAACATAAACAATATAATTAATTCTTGAGACAAAGACGTCAATAGACTCCTCATCATAAAAGACATAAAGATGGAAAGCCTAAGAAAGCAAGCTAGCCCTGGCATGGTGCCCTAGAAAGGTAGAAGAATGCAAAGGAGACAGTACTGACTGCCTGCTAGAACTGCCAACATCCAGATTATGGAGCACAGGTCCCAATGAGAGAGTGAAGAACATTCCTGTTCAAGACTGGTGATGGGAAGGCAGAGAGAACACCATGTTAGAAGACAACTAGAAAACTGTGTATCCTGTTACTTTATTTGTCTACCTTGGCAATTCCTCAAGACAGTTGAAATGTTTAATCAGCAAACGAATGAGAATCTTTGGTGGTCCCTGTAAGCATCACAGCTAGTAGGGAGGTGATCTGGGTGAGGTCAAAATGAAACTCCAGTTCAGCTCAACTTCAGTTAGCTAGTCCTGGCCCAAAACTTCTGCGGTCTGGCAACAAGTGGTTTATTTTTTACACATTTAAACATAGTGAACCTTTGGAGAAAAGTTTCCAAGTGACAATTATCACAACAAAGCTTCAGGCACGGCTACTCTGAAACTCCTTGGCAAAGTACATCTCTATAGCAGAGCACCTGTGACCCTTTCCACAAGAATGGATTCTATTGACAAAGGGACAGTGCTCAGGATAAGGGCCTAGGGAGGAAGGATTTGTAGTAAGTGTAAGGACGAGTTCTTTTGGCTGAGAAGCAATGCTCAGGAGTCTAGAGCCTAGAGGGAAAGGGTTTGTAACAAGTATAAAAACAAACTCTTTTGCAAAGTACATGGGGGCTCTTTCATGAGGATGAGTTCTATTGACTAAGAGACAATGCTCAGGATTCTGAATGATTCGATGAGCACTGGCTTTACAGACTGGCGTAGATTACCAGGTATTGGCATATCCATTCCCAGTCTTCTGGATGGAAAACAGGTATCAATTTCTTCTGTTGAAGAACAAAGCCTGCTGTTTAAAAACTCTGGTTTTCCTAGCACTCTCTGTGAGCTCATGCCTTCTACTGTTGTTTTATCTGTGGCTCAGCGGCTAAGCCTGACCCTATCACCACCTCAGCTGCTGACTGTGCCTCTGTAGCCGCTTTGCTGCTGAGGCCATGGGGCAGGGGGCTTCCCTCCCTCCACCTCCTTCTCTGCTGCTGCCTCAGCTGTCTCCACACAGTTTAACCAAGTCTCTATCTTTTATTTTACCAGTAGAGACTCAGGAGCCAGATGCTGGGGTGAAAACCTGCTAGCTCAGAGAAGCAGAGGAAGCATGGAGCTGACCTCCTACTCTGCCTTCATCTCAGAAAGAGGGACCTTTCCTACACTGCCTGAAACAAAACTCCTCCAAGAGGATATTCTGCCCTTCTACCTCCTGACTTTCTCTCACTCTCTGTGGTTGCTACCAGTCAAGTGGTTGCCTGTGCTACCTCTTAACTATGGTTGGTTTTACTTAAATAACATATTCTCGGGGGTCACAGTGTGATCAAATCTGCAACAATCTACATGAAACTTCTAGATTTACCTGCAACTGTTCATTTTAGCTTTATTTTTCTACTATACATTGTTTTTCACGGCCCCATAGTTTGTAGTCTCCCACTGATAGACAAAATAGAGCAAGAAATTTGGCAATTTCCTACCACTAAAAGGAAACTGAAGTAGACACCGATGAATACCCACTTGAGGTTCACAGCTCCACTCCCCTCCCTCTCCCACTGCTTTGCTTTTCTTAGTTCCGCATTTGAGAACAAACATGGGCTCTTGTGAATCACGCCAGTTGCCATGTTTGATGGCTCTAAGAAAGAACAGGTTTGGAACATAACCCTTGCAAATGCAATTTGAAAGAGAAGCCTGCAGAAAGCCTGAGGGATTTCAATTAGGAGTTATAAATCTCAGTATTTTCTTTTCCCTTATTCCATCAAAAGGTGCAGTGCTTACTTAACAGTTCATGGCCATTAGGGTTTAAGTCATTCATCTCCACAGCCTCTCCCTTTGTCAGCTACAGTGAATAGGGAGATTGCAAAGAGATTCTCATTTATTTTAGCTGTTTTACATCTGATGTTCAAAAAAATGAAAACTCTTACTTGTTAATCATGGTCACAAAATTATTCTAAATAAAAACTAAATGCTGAGCACTTTGAGTAATTAATATCTTATCCAAAACATTTTATACACTTTATTATTATTTTTATTTATTTAGAAAATAGAGCAATAAAAGGGAGACAGATAACATCTTACAGTTCTACTCTGTTGTCTTGTCTCCTGGGGGGACCACTTCATGTTCTTGTGCTCGTTCTTTCAAAGGGATTTCCCATTTCAAAATTTCAATCAATAATCTTTAAAATATGCTTTGAATTGCCACAAAAATCAAAATGTCTGCATTAGCTCACCGGTAAAAATTAAACTTTAAGGATGCAACGAAAAACAGGAAAACTACACAGTAGCTGAATTTTGAGAAGGGTAAAAGGTCAAAGACCACCTGATATCAGAACACCAAAGACACCTAGGGGTATAAGAATGCATCCTGGAGCAGCTAATGAAAAGGACCCAACATAGGATTTGAGCTCTCCTTAGGTGACTCTGGAGGATTCTGATAAGATATGCTTTGCTGGGTTGGACATTGCTTGTCACTGAGCATTTAGAACAAGGGCAGATTTCTGGTGGTTTCTAGAGAGAGCGGAGATTGTGTACTATTGTCTCCTGTACTCTGGTGCTTCATGAAGCTAGCTGGATTGGCTCTATCATGTTTTCCTACATAAACAATTTCCAAAATCCCTAATCTCAGAAATGATGTCTCTGTGACATCATCACAATGGATCAGGACAGAAATAAGATGGTTTCACACATCTGAAGGCAGAATAGAAAGTTTTTAGAACTAGGAACAAAAATGAGAAAACACCTTCCAGTTTTGACTTGCATAAGTGACTCCAGATTCTTTCCTACACACAGTTTGAGTCTGCTTCCCATGTGCCTCCTGTGTAGGACATGCACATGCACACTGTTGGGTGAACACGTCACTGACATCTTACAAAAGCAAGCGGGACATAAAAGTTGTATAAATTTTATACACTGTTTACATGCTCAGTGATTTATCTTGGATACTAATATAAGGTGGGGCTAACCCTAGGTGGTAGGGATTTAGCAAAAATTTGACAAACCTTTAGTCCTTCAGGATCACTGTGAGTGAATGCTTGTGTTCTGCTGAAATCTCTACATTGAACCCTAAGCTCAAGGCGCCGGTTTTAAGCAGGGGAAGATGATTAGGTCATGAAGCTCCATCCTCATTGTTTGAATAGGAATGGCTCTCCCATAGATTCATGTATTTGAAGGCTCAGTCCATAGTGAAACCTTGTTGGAGTAGATGTGGCCTTGTCAAAGGAAGTATGTCACTGTTGGAGGCAGGCTTTGAGGTCTTATATGCTCATGTCTGGCAAGTGTGTCTCAGTATTCCTTCTCCTGACCCTGGATCCAGATGTAGAACTCTCAGCTCCTTCTCCAGTGCCATCTCTGACTGCATGCCTCCATGTCTCCTGCCATGATGATAATGGTCTAAAACTCCGAAACTATAAGCCAGCCCCGATTAAATGCTTTCTTTTATAAGATTTGCCATGGTCATGATGTCTCTTCACAGCAGTAGAAACCTAACTAAGACACTCCTGAATAGACTAAATGCCTCATAAAAAGAACCTAAGGAATCTGGGTTGACCCTCCTGCCAGGTCAAGACAGGGAGAAACAATACCGTAAGTAAGAAGGCCCACAACACATAATTCTACTTTGAAGCTGGACTTGCAAGCCTCCAGAAACTGGAGCAGAAATTTTGTAAGTTTTGTAAATTACCCAGCCTAAGATCTTCTGTTATAGCAGACTATCCTAAGACATGCATATAGTACCATGTTAGAATCAGATAGTCATGCTTTAAAGACATTAAGTACTTTCTGATGTGTATTTCCTGAATGTTTTCTACATACATTTGGTTGTGTTCATGTGTGTGGTTATGTTTGTGTTCGTGTGTGTGTGTGTGTATACACTTACTGATGCAGGTGAATATAGAGGCCAGAAGTTATGTTACAGCACCTTTCCTCAGCTGTTTCTCTACTCTACTATAATTATTTCTTTTGAGACAGGGTCTCATCATATTACCCTGGCTGTCCTGGAACTCACTATGTACACTAGGCTGGCCTCTTAATCACAGAATTGCCTGCTTCTGCTCTGTGAATGCTGGGATTAAAGGGGTCTGCCACCATGCCTGAAATTGTACTTTATTTTGGATACAAGGTCTCTCACTGAACCTGGAACTTTCTAGGCTAGACTGACTGGTGTGGGAGCTCTACCAACCTTCCTGCTACCGATCCTCACTCAGTGCTAGGATTATATTACAGTTGCACATTGCCACATAAGGCTTTTACATGATGTGGTGGTTTTGAAAGAAAATGGCCTCCAAAGAGGGTGGCACTATTAGGAGGTGTGGCTTTGTTGGAGTACATACATGGCCTTGTTGGAGGAAGTGTGTCATTGTGAGGGTGAAGTTTGAGGTCTCCTATGCTCGTTACTTCCAGTGTGACAGTTGGCTTCCTGTTTCCTTCTGATCAAGATATAAGCAGTTCCATGTCTCCCTGCACACTGTCTTACTCCCTTCCATGCTGATAAGGAACTGACCCACTGAACTGTAAGCAGCCACTTCAATTAGATGTTTTTTTCCTTTATAAGAGTTGCCATGGTCATGGTGTCTCTTTACAGCAATAGAAAGCTGACTAAGACCTCAGCGTTGCTTTTGAGGTCTGAACCCAGGTCTCAAGCTTTCATAGCAACACTCTACCCCATGAGCCAGCTCCTTGCTTTGTCTCTGGAGACGGGGTCTAGACAAGTGGCCCTGGATAGCTCCAAAGTTATAAGACCCTCCTGTCTCCTAAGTGCTGGGAAGACAGATGTGCACCACCACAGCTGGCTTTGCAGTTCTCTGTGGAGCTAGGCTCTTAGTCTTTCTTGAAAAGCAATTTAGAGCAAAGTGAAGTGATCTTACAGCATACATAGTTACAGAGCAAAGTTAGACTCCAGGTCCATTTTAAAAGAGGCGGTCTTGTGTTCTGTGGACATCATGTGCTTTTATCTAATGCCCTGTCAGATCCAAAAAGTTTGCCTGCCATTTCTCCAAGATGGTTTTAACATAAATATTGAAACAGCCTTGCCTCCACTATCTTAACCATCTGTGAGACTCTTCAAACTGTATGAAGGAAATCTTGGTTGATGGCTTGTAGGGGGCATGGAAGAGTTAGCTGGAGTACACACACATGCACGCGCACGCGCGCACACACACACCCCACAGGCAATCTCTGTGTTCTTTTGCCACTTTTCATACAGTTACTTTGTCTATATCTCTGTGGAATTTCATCCAAGGATGAATTCCTGTGTTAGAATTGAGAACAATTTTAATATCTGTAGTTTTATAAGAGATGAGCTGGCTTGTGAATTAGTGAATAGATCCACCTGGAACCTTTTTCTCTTTTTCTCTATGTTCAATTGACTTTGGGTCATGGAAGTCTGCCTGGTGCTGAATTTACAGGCTGGTTCCAAGTGTGCCACCGAGAAGTGGCCGTAGAACCTATTAAAACTTTCAGTCCACCAACATTTAACACGGTGGTTAGATTGGATGTGAAAAAATGAATCCCTTCACCAGATGGCACCTACCAAATAGAAACCACAGGTGTACAACACTTGATGTTTTATACAAACAGCCCCAGTCTGACTCAAAACAAAATAGAATTTCCAAAGCAATTTTGTTTTAAAAGTCTATTTAAAATTTGGGGGTATTTCTAGACAATCTGTAATTAGTTCTCCATTTATCAGTTGATATAAACAGAGACGACCAAATTCATTACTAACATGAACGAGCTACAATGTCTCATAATCCCACTGATTTTAAAAGCCCGTGTGGGTGGACCGTTATTAGGTATTGGCACAAACTGTTCCTGAGTAGGTGGTAGCACTGTGCCTGACCTGTCAGGGAAAAAAAAAAACCTTGATTCAAACAAATGCAAGAAGCATTTTCTTTATTAGAATGTACTGGAACATTCTGGAGAGCTAACAGCATTGCCAGACTTGCTTTTAGAACAAAAAAATAGCCCTCCTCAGCTCATGTAGGATGGTCAGCAACTCCTTCCCCAGTCCTCTCACTCTCTCTAGAGAATATGATACTGATGTGTCCACATTTGGTGCCAGGAGCATCTTGTCTAGGTACCCCCGGAAGTATCTGAAGCTGGGTTGTCTTCTCTCTGCTTCCATGGAGTCTGGTAGACCAGCCTATTAGTAATGACTGCATAGCCCCGACTCTTCTTTGCCAGTCTCTCTCCCAGCTGGACTGTTAGACCCTACGTGCAAGGAAGCTATTATTCCCATTTGTATGCGAATTGACCTTTATAAAGAAGTCATTTAATGGGCAAAAGCTTGAAACTCCAAGGTATACCTTTAAAATAAAATGGCTGTGTTGACTTCACCTAGTTGTACAGGATATACTTGTTTTCATGTCTTTTAAAAAGAATTTATTTTATATTGTGTGTATGAGTGTGTTGCCTGAATACATGTGAACCACATGTGTGTGCAATCCTTCCCAGGCCAGAAGAGGGAATTGGCCCTTTTGAACTCAAGTTCAAGGAAGTTACTAGCAGGTCTATGGGTGCTGGGGACTGAACTGGGGTCTGCTGCAATGTGGGATTCAAAACAGAACTCTGCACATGCTATTAAAAGGTTTCTCCTATCAGTTTTTTTTAGCAATTTTATACCTATTTATATAATAAAAAGAAATTACTAACCAAGTTGAGATTGGATAGATTTCTTTTTAAAAAAATAATCACATAAAACCTTAGAGCCTTAAAAATATTTTCATTCTGTGTGCCTGCGTGTTCACCTGGATGTGTGTGCATGTGAACACAGGTGCCCTCGGAGGCTAGAGGAGGCCATTTGATCACCTGGAGCTGGAGTTGGGGGTGCCTGTGAGCTACTGACATGGGTGCTGGGTACCAAACACAGGTCCTCTGCCAAGGCAGCAAGGGCACTTATGCTGAGCCACCTCTCCAAGAAAGGAAATGCCACCATATGTCTTCACAGCTGAAACTGTTCCTATGGAATTGTGCCAAGTGTATTTAGATAGTGGTGACACAAACTGGCTCGCATGATTATATATACAGCTCCAAAAACAAAATTCCCTCTTCCCTCTGGGCACTGTCATAACACACACTGACTCTGTACATTGCTCTTTACAGCCTACCCATGAGCTAAATGCTTTTTCCACATTGTCTCGTTCAGTTCTCTCCGTAAGCCAGCAACATCTCCTAGACTGCCTTCCCTGCACACACAGAATAGGATAAACAGGCAAGCAAACAAACAAACAAAACAATGTCATCAGCATTATTTGGAGACAAAGACACATGCATGGTTAAAATCAAAGCTCTCATAAAAGATTAAAGTTTGAAGAGCAAAACATTCAGGGGTCATATTCAATCCAGAAAGTGAGACTTATAACGTTTACTCTAAATGGGAGGAAAATTGCAGCGGCTGCAGACAGGGGTGAGTGCAGGCCCAGAGTGACCATGTCCTGTGTATGCAAGACAAGAATTACCAGATGCCATCCCCTTGGCACAGGTGACGCTTTGTCACTGACGTCTTCTGATACTGACCTGTGACTTCAGTTGATGGGCTGCCTTCACTGTGGAGTGCAGAATTAATTCAGTGAGCACAGTTAGCTGGG
Organism: Ellobius talpinus; assembly: GCA_001685095.1. NCBI lineage: Eukaryota > Metazoa > Chordata > Mammalia > Rodentia > Cricetidae > Ellobius > Ellobius talpinus. The sequence continues at coordinate 21,366 of LOJH01010467.1, forward strand.
AGTCCTATGACAAGATATAAACCCTCATTTCTGTTGGGGTAAATGGAAACATTCTTTTTGGAAAAGAATACATGGCTTAGGTTATATTCAATTGGAATAAATTTACTAGGGTCTGGGGTGTTAGCCTAGACTCATGAGAATCACTAAATCCTCTCTTCATTTTCTTTGGTAAAAATTATGCCAGGAGCTGTGAATTCAGTGCCATTGCTGCTATCGGGAAAAACTACTAAATCTCAAGTAAACGACAAGATAGAAACTCAACTGAAAAATCCCTTCCATGTGGGCGATACTCCTGAAAACTCTGTGTTTGGGCAAATTGTCATGTTTTTTCAGACATGAGTGTCAGATGATCCGATTGCTAATAGTGGCAAGCGGCAAATGGGCATTTTCTATAACCTTTTCATCACCCTCCCAATACCTATGCTCCACGCAAATGAAAGTCTATAATAAAACTACTTTCACTACATCCTCATCAGAACCCTCCCAATACCTATGCTCCAGGTAAACAAAAGAAGGAGTAACGACTTTTACTGCGCTCTCTTCATCACCCTCCCAATACCTACGCTCTAGGCAAATGAAAGACTGTATAACTATTTTCACTGCATCGAGCCACGTAGTGGCTCTTAACGGAGAGAGCCAAACCTTTTCACAGCACACAGCCTTAGGCAAGCAAATTGCACAGTACATGCCCTAAATCCTGCCTTTAAAGTCTCCAAGGAGAGCAAATGAGAGCCATGGCTCTGAATCTCCCTGAATTTTGTTGTCCTACACTCCGACTCTGGAATAAAACTGAAGAATAGAATAGGAGGCAGTAAAGCACGTAGCTTCCAATTTTGCTCAGGGGAAAGATGGCAGCTTCCATAAATGGGTAAAGAAAGGGGATGATAAAAAGACTTCCATCTCCCAAGTGTTGCTTTGGTCACATAACAATCGTATACCCAGACTGGCAGATACATACACTCCTCCATGAGACCCAGCATTCCACATGCAGTCCTTGGGATTGTTGTCCAATTTTGTGTCATGACAGCTCCTGTTTGTTGAGTTAAGCCCTTTGTAAGTGTGGTCTCCACACGGTAGACAGGAGGAAATACCATCCAGCATCACCACATATATTTTCAGGAGCTGCTGTGCCTCACAAATGAGACTGAGCCCCATCACACTGCATCCGTATGAGTGATAAATGCTTGGCTGTTAATATTAACTAAGATGTTCTTTGCATATAAGGACATTATTTGAAGTATAATTTAAATATACACAGAGTATCTATTTTAAATGTAGAGTTCTATATGCAATAGGTGCTGTTACTATATATAATCAAAACCATTATGTATTGATTTATATATTTTAATTTTAATCTTATTTAGCATTAATGCAGTTCTATGTGTAGCGGGGCTGCTGTGTGCCTGTGTGGAGGTCAAAGGATAACTTTCAGGAGTTGATTCTCTCTTTCTACTGTGGGTTTTGGAAACAGAACTAAGGTCAGAAGGCTGTGAGAAGTTTCCCGACTAATCCTCCTTATCCTTCCTCTTCCTTATCTTCTTCCTCCTCCTCTTCTTCTCTGCCTCCTCCTCCTCCTCCTTTACTTCTCTATTTACAATAGGCTGGATATATTGGATATATTTTTATTTTAAAGGGTAATGTTGTAGGCTATCTTTCCACTGTATGAAGATGCATTGCTGTGATTAGGTAGTAAAAAGCTGACCAGCCAATAGCTAGGCAGGAGCATATAGGCTGGACTTCCAGAAAGAGAGGAACTGAGTGGAAAGAAGAATCCAGGAAGACACTGAAGACGTTGGATAGATGGTACAGAGTAGAGGTAACGGAGTCAAGTGGTAGAACATAGGTTAATCAAAGCAGGTTAATTTAAATTATAATAGTAAGTGGGACCAGCCTAAACTAATAATCAAGCTTTCATAATTAATAATAAGTCTCTGGGTCATTATTTGTGGGATGGCAGTTCAAAGACAGTCTGACAAGAAAGCTTGCTACAGGGTAATCTTCCAGATTTCTGAGATAAAACATATTTTCTCAAACCTTCCAAAAGACAAAAAAGTTATAATCAAATTATTATATTAAAATTCTACATACATAAACACTATTTTTCAGTTCCATGTGGCAGTGAATTTCTTATACAATCTTTTTTGACATAATATTTTTATTAAGTCTTTGGGAATTTCACATCATACTTCCAGTCACATTCACTTCCAGCCCCACAGAGCCATCTTAATGGCTCCAAACTATTTATTATTTTTATTGTTTATATACAGAAGATTTAGAATAGCATATATCTTTTTATATGCTTATAGTACATATATGAAAACATACATAACCTTGGTTCAACATAAAGAAATTCCATAGTGTTCTTTCTTTTTTAGAACCAAAACTCTCACCAACCACCCAAAGGAAATTTCCCTTCTAATTTCTATTAAGACATCTAAGCTTTGTCTGCCTGGAACTTCATTTGAACACAATGGGGTCCTGTGTGCTCTTCAGGTTGACTTTCTCCCACTTGTACCCCTGTTTTTGAGGTACAGTGATGTGGCATATGACTTTACTGTTGTTGAAGTATATGTATGGATATACCAAAAGTTTTCATTGACCAATTGGTGGCTTCTGTTAACACAAAGCTAAGTAGGCCCCTAGACTTTAACACAGCTAACTCCATGATGGAAATGCCATTCAGGCTGTAAAACTCAACACATAGACAACATCGCCTGCCAAAACTGAAACTAAAGTCCACAGTTATGGGAAAGTCTCTAAATGTACTAACTTTACTTTTTGGCTTCTGCAGTTCCACTTCTGACAAGCTGTTCTTGCTAATGTGTCAACCCAGAGCATGGTTTTTGCACTTAAAGCCCTCCCTGAGAAAGGCCTGGCGCTACACAGGGATCCCAAACACCCAGTGTGGTTGCCTGATGACTAATAACGGCTTTCTATTGCCTTAACCCTATGTTCGAGCAGTCTTCTTTGATGGCTACTTACTTCACAGCAGTTTCCGGTGTGAGCTGACGGTGAAAACACCTGCAACGGACCTACCTGTGTGGCTGTTCGCGACATGTCTTTTGACATCAGCTGGGAGTCGTGGGGCAAAGTACATAAAATGATAATTTGTTGCTAGGATAAGTCTGCTTTGAAGCTGCCTTTGACCTAGGTGAATATCTTGTGTACTGTATCTAATATGCACTTCTATGAAACATTTTTTTCTTTGAGAATTCCAGTCACGGATACGAATGTGCTTACAAACACTGTGATTTGGAAAATCTAGAATCCACACTCTCTATCTCCCACATTGGCTATCTGGTCAAAGCCGAAATTTCTGCCAGCAATAATTTTTTTTTGTTTTCTCTTTCTCCCAACCAGGGTTCTTTAAGTATTAGTACTATAAACACAGTTCCAGATGCAATAGTTTGAGAAGTGGTTTATTTTAATGTTTGAGGGCTGCCTCCCTGGGTTAATTCTCAGTAGGATTTTTCTTCTTAGTTTTCAGATGTTTTGGTCACAAATTGTGTCACCTGACTGTTTGCCCAAATTCTGTTTTCTCCATGCATTGATTTTGGAGAAGATATCCAGGGAAGATGCCATCCACCTCAAAAATCATCATATATTTATTTATTTTAACTTTATTTTTTAACAAATATAGATATACACTTGGCATGTCACTTCTTTATTCTGTGGTCAATAACTGACTAGCATAATTCTTAGATATGCTGGAGATGCATGATGAACTTGACAAGCATGGTGAGACTAGAACTAAGAGCATGTATTTCACACGTCCTGTTATTTTTCATTGATGACAGATAATCAACCAGGAAAAAAAATCCAATATTAAGGATATCTTTGGTCTTACCCAAACAACATACAGCTTTTATTTGGAATTTTGCTCCATTTTGATATCTTTCAAAAATATGGTTCTGAAGGAATTAATTCATTTTTGATTAAAGATTTCCTTTTGCATGCAAGATAATTTTAATTTCTCTTTCTTATCATCGTTACTTCCATAGGGATAATTCAATTACTCACTTAATATTTTCTGTGGGCTACTTTGTGTGAGCACAAGATACTGCCTGGGCTCTGAGACAAAAGACTGGACAAAGGGCTGAAGTTTTGTTCCATTTAGAACCAAATTTAATGTTTGATCCTAGGTTCACTATGTTAGGAATATGAATTGGCTTGCAGTCTTGAAAAATAGGCATGCATAATGTGTCAAACACTCCTTCCCAGAACTGTGGACAGGAGTAGAAAGTCTGAGAACCTAGATGCAACCCTAGAACCACAAATGAGAAACCCCATTGTGCTTTAGAAAGAACAGTGCTATTTCTGAAGTCTAAGACAATAATTTAAATGCCTTGAAAACTGTATTTACAGTAATAAATGACAGGAAAATATTCACATGTTCATCACCTACAAATTAGTTTTTAAAAAGATGTTTTTAGGGCTGTGTATAGCTCAGATAGAAGGCACATGTCTGACGTGCACGAGCCCCTGGGTTTGACTGTTGACAGTGGATATTTAATGTGATGGAGAAACACTTACAGGGAACAATGATAATTAAATAGAGTCTGAGCTCAGTGATGCAAGACAAAACAACACAGAGAAAGAGAGAGGGTATCCCTGAACAATCCTAATGCTTGCAGGGAAAAGTATTGATCGTTTATCTTCTATTTCTTATTTTCTGTTTCCTCTAGTTTTGTTTAGGCATTGCAATTGCCCACAACTTTAAATTACAAGGTAATGTGATTGCTGCAATAGATTTTTCACTTCTCTTTTGAATAATTGGGGTGTATTATATAATTTACTTCTTCAAATTAAGTAAGATGGAAGCATCTATTTAAATAAATGGAAACAGACAACACAGGTTTCTTTAGAGGCCAATACTGTCACTCAGTATTTAAAAATCAGATTCAACTCTAAACTTCTTCCACATCAAAGGCATTAAAATGCAAAATGAATGGGAAGAATCCTAAGCTACAAACAAACACAAGATATAGGAAGAATTATAAAAAAGAAAACAAAAAAATAAAACCAAGAAGTTTGGGCAAAGGGAGTTACTATACTTGATAGATGTACCATATAGCATGACACTTTAATAACATGGCCGCAGACATGTAATGGAAATAAATAGAAAGAAAATAGTTGTTTCATAGGGCAACCAAGAGAAGCCACCCATGTGAGAAACTTCAGTGCAGCTATTTCAGCCTCCGGCAGGGAAATAAGTAATAACAAAAGAAGGCGCGGAAAACAGAACTGGGATAATGCATTACGAAAGCCAGATACTTCAACCCTGCATCCCATGTGAGTGGATTTTTCTTTTCAAGCATCTTTGAATCATTTTCAAAAGCCATTGTTTATGTCATTTTCCAAGCACAATGGCATCGTAGGTGAGGAAGCATAAGTCACAAAAGCCATTATTTTTCTCAGTATTACTGAAGGAGACACACCGTCTGCTGGTGTTGGTGGCTAGGGCTCGGCATTGACACTGTTAGCAGCCCACGTTTCTTGCCCAGACATCACACCTCCAGTGCTGTCCCAGAAAGCATGTTGTGTTAGAACTGTAGATACCTGGGTGCTCTACATGGAGAATGGATTATAACAAACCAAGAAGGAAAGCATACCATATGGCAAATTTCCTTGATTTTGGCAAACTAACTTGAGATTCTAAATCCAGCATATTAGTTCAAGGAATCAGGCATGATTGAGATTTGGTCTGAACTATTAAATGAAACTTTAGATACCAGCAGAAAAGGGTTTTTCAGATTGAGAAATTCAGAGACCAGGGAACTGACTACTTAACTGTATACTGTGTATACACACACATACACACACAAACATATATATGCTGTATATATAACTGTATACTGTGTATACACACACAAACATATATATATGCTGTATATATAACTGTATACTGTGTTTACACACACATACACACAAACATATATATATATATGCTGTATATATAACTGTATACTGTGTATACACACACATACACACACAAACATATATATATGCTGTATATATAACTGTATACTGTGTATA